>PVJC01017768.1:0-32101 GCA_004026665.1 Murina feae
GCAGGTAGACACACACAGGAGGACTGCTCCGAGCCTCAGATGCGGCTGGGGGCAGGTCCCCAGTGGTGACACACACACACACAAAAGGCGCCTGGCAGACTGGGGCCATCATAGGACATCCACTGAGGGGTCCCAGACTGTAGGAGGGCACAGGCCGGGCTGAGGGACTCCCTCCACCCCGAGTGCACAAATTTTTGTGCACCGGGCCCCTAGTCTATAATAAAAAATGTAATATGCTAATTAGACCAGATAGCCAAACAACCTTCCGGACTCCCTTCCAGATGACCTTCAAATGAAGCCGCTGCCGTGAGAGCCAAGCCTCTTGCAGGAATTTCATGCATTGGGCCTCTAGTTGGTTATATTGCCTATGCTGCACTATCTTAGTGACTGTTTTGAAACTGCCCATTCTTACTGCTTAATCCCTTCAACTTTTCATCAGTCCTCTAACTTCCCCCCATACCTCCCATCTGGCAAGCATTAATTTGTTCTCTGTATTTGAGTTTGTTTCTGTTTTCATTGTGTGTTTTTTGTTTTGTCTTGTTTTTTAGATTCCACATATAAGTAAGATCACATGGTATTTGTCTTTCTCTGACTTATTTCACTTACCATAATATCCTCTACATCCATCCATGTTGCTGCAAATGGTAAAGATTTCATTCATTTTTTTTTTCTGGGATGCAATTGAAAATTAATTTTTTTTAAGTATCAAGAACCAGGGAAATCTCAACTTTAATGAGAATAAACAGTCAACTGAAATCAACATTGGAATGAAGAGATGTTGTAATTATATGGCAGAGGTTTTAAAGCATCATGATAAAAATGCTTCAACAAGCAATTACAAACACACTTGAAACAAAGGAAAATTTAGAAAATCTTAACAATGAAATAGAGTGTCTGCAAAGAAAGAGGATGCATACAGAAGGACCAAATGGAAATTATAGAATGTGTTGTGACCATAACATTTTCATTATCTTTAGATGGACCACTGGGTGGGCTGGGGCATACATTTAAAGTTCAAAATTTCTCAAGTCTGAAACAATTTTTTTACTTTCCACTTGGCCCTCTTATGTCTTCTCCTCCTCACAATAGCTCAAGTAGTTCATTTTTATGGATGGTTAATATTCCATTGGAAATATGTACTCACATCTTCTTTATCCAATTGTTTATCAATGGGCACTTAGGTTGCTTCCACTTTTTGGCTATTACATATGTATGAAATGTCCTTTTTTTGTCTCTTGTTATATCCTTTGTTTTCAAATCTATTTTGTCTGATATAAGTATTGCTACCCCAGCTTTTTTGTTTGTTTGTTTCCTTTTGCATAAAATATCTTTTCCATTCCTCTACTTTCAGTTTGTGTGTCTTTCAGTCTGAAGTGGGTCTCTTGTAGACAACATATGTACGGGCTTTATTTTCTCCTGTATTCAGCTACCTTATGCCTTTTGATTTCAGCATTGAATCCATTTACATGTAAAGTAGTTGTTGATGGGTACGTAGTTATTTGCCATTTTTTTACTCATTTTTTTTTATATTTCTTCTTCTTTAAGTCCCTGTAACATTTCTTGTAATACTTTTTGGTGGTGATTAATTCCCTCAGCTCTTTTTTACCTGGGAAGTTCTTTTTCTGTCCTTTCATTATAAAATATAGCCTTGCTGAATAGAGTAGTCTTGGTCAAAGGTCATTGCTTGTCATTACTTGGAATATTTTTTGCCAATTCCTTATGGCCTATAAAGTTTCTGTTGAGAAATCACCTGACAATCTTATGGGAGCTCCATTGGAGGTAACTAACTGTCTTTCTCTTGCTGCTTTTAAAATGTTCTTTTTGCCTTTGACTTTTGGCATTTTAATTCTGAAGTATTTGCTGTGGACCTCTTTGGGTTCATCTTGTTTGGGCCTCCAGACACTTACACTACACTCCTAATTTACAGTGGGGATACTGAGAACCCAAGAGATGACTAACTCCTATCCTGATGGAGTAGCAGTGCCTGGACTTGAACTCTGAACTTCAAGTCCACATTCACAGAGACCTTAAGAATGAACACACTTGACTGAGTGGAGGCAGGGAATGAGAACATCTCACTAAGAACGTCTAGAAAAACTTGTTCAGGAGCCAGTTAGGTAAATTCAACCCAAACCCATCCTGTTCAAGGCTTGTTTTCCACTTGAGGAAAAGCAGACGAGATGATAGAACATCTTCACAGATGTTTATGTCTTCCAGTAACTTCTTCTAACCTTTTCCCCACCTGCTTTTGCAGTGGGAAAAATCATTTTCTCCGTGTGATGGGCCTTCAATATTCTCTTTCCTCCTCCTCAATACTATACTCCAAGATGGTATACTAAATTACAATGATTCATTATTCCTATTAAAACAAACAATATCTTCAAATTACCAGACAAACTAAGCAATTGTGAACAGTAAATTCAAACAGTAAGACATGGGCACATATTGGGTAAATGTTATTTTCCCGAACAAGAAAGGCTTTCGGCAAAGTGTTTAACTTGAATACAACAAAAGGCAATTTAATTTAGTAATACAGCTGGGTGAGAAATGGAGACCTCGGGTTTAATAAGAAGGGGAAAAAGACACGCATATATCATCCCAAAGGATAATTATGAGAAACTATTTTGTATGATCCAGCTAAATCAAAGCTTCTAATGCTTTCTTACTCCTGTCAAAATAGGGAGATTTAAGGCCTTAAAAATGGGAATTTTGCAGACTTCACTGCCAAGAAAAAATGATTTGTCTCTTGATAAATTACTATTGGTCTTTATACTTCGGAAAAAAAAATACACTTACATTGAAATAAATGCCAAGGAATGGCTAGAGAATTTATATTATTCGTTCATATCTGTCACCGGTTTGGTGGGAAGATAGCAGTCCCATTTAAAACGTCTTCTGGCTGGCCAACAGCATGCCACAGAGGCAAGATGAAAACCCCCGGGGAGTGGGGGGCGGGCGTAGAGCCTGGGGAGGCTGCACAAATCTACCCTGCCCTTTTTACTTTTCTCCCAGAACACAAACTCTTCTCCTCTCTGGATTCCACATTTCAAGAAGGAACCCCAAGTCCAAACGTAGGTTGTCAACATTTCTAAAGGGTCTGGTGCATATCCTAGACAAGCCTGCCTTCCAACACAGGAGGGGAACAGGAAAAGGAAAGACAAACTTTGGCAACCACACAGCCAGCAGTTTGTCAATTATATTGGGCCTGGCAAAGAGGGTGGAAGCATGACTGTTCATGGCCTCCATCAAAGGCTTGCCGAACCAGTCAGTGGTCACAGCCCTGGAGAGAACATTCGCCCCCGATATAGGAACCCGGACTCCGGTGTCATAACCTGTGTAACCTTTGGCAAAACAGGTAACAACTCTGAACCTCACTTTCCCCAGCTGTAAAATGGCTGGCTTGGGCAAGAAATGTTTTCTTTGCAAGAATGTCTGCACAACACTTCAGACACACTTTTATATAAAACTGCATCAATAGAGTCCAGACTAAAGAGGAACTGCTGCAGTTCCCCCTACATCCCCTATAGAACTTCAGAGCGCAGACAATGACTGAATTAGGCACTTTATAAGGATCCTTCCAGTTTTAGTATGCCATGGTTCTGGGGCTGGTCTGCTCCTGAAAAGGTTTACTTAGTTTGTGAAAATGCTGGGGGGCAGCTATGCCAAGTTTTCTTTTCCTCCATGTTGTTGTTGTTGTTGTTGTTGTTGTTGTTGTTGTTGTTATTGTTGTGTGTGTGTGTGTGCTTCAAATAGCTGGATTATGACAAATCCGCTACAAAAATAAGTGAATGAAAGAGCTAGGTAAATGCTTTGAGAAAGGAAAGTTCGGCTAATTCACTTTATTTTATTATATATACACTAGAGACCTGATGCATGAAATTTGTGCAAGGGGCTCGGCCCTCAAACCGTGGTGGCTTGTCTCGGCCCTCACAGCCCTGGTTTCATCCAGAAGGTCATCCAGAAGGACATCTGGAAGGTTACTAGGCTGTCTGTCTAATAGCATATTACGCTTTTATTATTATAGATAGATATATTGCCTTTATTGGTGCTAAAAAAACAACACACCCACCTTTATTTGTAATTTGAAAATCTTTCTAAAATGTCTGGATCAATTTTCTATCTTAGTAACACCCATTTAATGATTTTTTCATCCTCAATCTTTTTTGTAGTTTACAGGGTACCACAGATTCTACAAAGCACTCTTTAGTTTATAAACATAGTTTATAAGAGCCTTTATAGTTTATAAGGTGCTACCCTTTTCAAGGTACTTTATAGTTTACAAAACCTTCTACAAAGCATTCTTTGGTATAAGCCACTTTATCAAAAGTATTTGGCATTTTACAAAGCCTTCTTCTCATTGCAAGGCACTTGCTAACTTACTAAATGCCTTGCAATTTGTAAACTGATGCCAAGCCTATAACCTCATTCAGTTTTAGCAGACGGGAGTCACATGATTGCTTCTTTGTTTGATGATTCTAAGAATCATACTGGGTGTGAGAGTCATAGTTGGGAACTTGTCTTTACTGAGCACAGACCGAGCGTCTCTGTTCGTAGATGCTTGTTATTGCCTGATGGATTAAGAATATTGTGGCTGCAAAGAGATATAACTGATGAAGGCCTGGAATTTTGTTCTTGATCCCTGCTTCTCCATGGAGAGTGATTCCCCTTTCCCCCAGCGACAGGTGGCAATATGTGGAGACTCATTTAACTGTCACAGCTGGGGGTGCGGGGTTCTCCTGACATTTGTGGGTAGAGGCGAGGGGTGCTGTTAAACACCTGACAATGCACATCGCAACCCCCACAACAAAGACACATCCGGCCCATCCTGACAAGGATGCCAAGATTCAGAAGCTCTGGTCTCCATAAAGGTCAGACCATTGGTTAATTTGATGCTACTATCTCCTGCATGAGGAGGATGCTTCGAGTTGCAAGTAACCGAAAGCCACTTCAAACTGGCTTGAGCATTACATCCATTTATCTTCTCCCCTAACTGGTAGTCAAGAGGAAGGTCAGGCTGCAAGGCTGAGTGATTCAGACGCTGACCTATAGCTTCCCGACCCTGGTTTCCCCCTTTTCTCCTTTCGATTCAGTCTCAGCTCCTTCTGAGGCTGCCTCATGGCTGTCAGCAGCAACTGGAGCAACCTTTCCTTGTTCTTATTCAAGGATAAAAACGTGGACTTTTCTCTCCCAGAATCCCAGAAAGAACCTCTGTGTAGGAATAGACATCCCATCATATAGGAACCTGCTTAGTTACAAAATGTGTACAAGATACCAAAGACAGAGCCCTTATAGCTAGTGCTCATTCAGTCTTCTCCCTGTACCTCCATCCTTTCTTGAGCACGACTATTGGCTGATGACTAGGGCTTCTGTGAGAACGAAAATACAACAAAATCACTTGTTGGTCCCACTGGAAATGGTTCCTGTGAAACTGCTGAGTAGATTTATACTCAGAAATTCATGGTGTTTTTCAGGCTGGAATTCTGAATTATAAATCCTTCCCCAATGCATTACAGGTGCACACATCACACATTCTATTTCTTGCAAATTGAAAGTCACATATATCCTGCCCAAGCATTTCTGACACAGCTTTGGCATGCAAAGCCTTAGGCAAGCCTGCATCTACCATAGTGATGTGTAACTAACTGGCCAGGTATGTTGCAAAGCCCAGAATTCAATGACTAGTCTTCAGAAATTTTTTTAAATATATTTTTATTGATTTCAGAGAGGAAGGGAGAAGGTGAGAGAGATAGAAACATCAATGATGAGAGAGAATCTCATCAGAATGATGAGGCTGCCTCCTATACTCCTCCTACTGGGGATTGAGCCCACAACCCCGGCATGTGCCCTTGATCGAAATTGAATCCGGGACCCTTTAGTCTGCAGGCCGACTAACTATTCACTGAGTCAAACCAGCTAGGGCCTGCTCTTCAGATATTCTGGCCAAAGTTGGCTGTCTCTTGCCTAAAAATTCTTATCTGCAGGAAGGACCTTGTCTAGGGAGATATGGCTGAGTCCTGTAGCCTACATTCAAAGTGAAAAATGATTTGTGTTGTAGAATTTTCATGGTCAACCAGACACTCTTCAGTGTTCCATTCAACTGTTTTCACGTTTGCTTGGGGATGCTGCTAAGTTGCAGAGGTTAGTCATCAGGCGATCTCTGAGAAGTGGAGCAGTGCTACTGACTCCTCGTCTGCAAAAGCGTTCACTGGTTCTCAGTTACATGGGGGACAATCTCAGACCCTTCAGCCTGACTTTCACAGTCTGGCCCTGGCACACTGCTTTCAGCATTATCTCTTCGAGGACTTTTCTTTCAAGTATCACCTACTTCATTCAGACCAGTCTCTGAGTTATATTTCAGATAAGTTGTATGTGTTTCTGAATTACGGAATCTGGATTATAACAGGCACCAAACAGCAACATACCCGAGTCTTCATTGTGAGGCTATCACATACAGGCCACATGACCATGGAAAATTGCCTGTTCAGTGAGATTCAGTTTAAGCCTCCAAAAAATGATGATATTATGATCTGGTGGGACAGATGTGAGAGTTGAATAAGATAATTATTCAACGTGCTTGGCTCAAGGCTTGCCATGTAAAAGGTGTTTAATAAAGTTATTATTTTTCCTTTACTTCCTTACCTGCCCATATTGACTTCCTTTATACATTTGTATTTTTGAGTTATTTTATCGGAGTTGCCCTTCATTTCTCCATACAGCACTTATTGCAATTTTAATTCTTTGTACTCTGTGGAACTAATTGTGTGGTATTTGTTCCTCTCCACAGACACTAGTTGCCTAAGAGCAGCGAACATTGCTCCTGTATATCACACCTCTACGTTCCTCATCCCTAAAACAGTTTGACATAGTTTAGTAAGTGCGAAATAAATATTGAATGAATGGATTATTGAATGGACAGTTAAAATGAATTGGGTTCTTTATAGACCAGGTACAACTTCTTTATATATATAACTAGTAGCCCTGTGCACCAATCTGTGGGCCAGTAGCTTGCCAGTAGCTCGCTACCGCCCTCCTGTAGCTCTCTGCTGTCCTCCGGTAGCTCTCTGCCGGCTGCCCCTGCCTCTTGTAGCTTCCCCTGACTTGCCCCCCTCACTTGCAGCCCTGCCCCCTCCTGTAGCTCTCCACTGCCCACTTGTAACTTGCTGCCCCACCCTCGTGCTGATCTGTGATCCAGTCATTATGCAGTCAGTCATTAAGCTTCACAGCATAACGATCATTTGCATATTTTATCTTTATTATATAGGATTTCACAGCTCTAGACATTATTATTAGCATTCTTATTTCCTGATGGAGAGATTGAGACTTAGGGGGCTAAAGTAGCACAAGGAAATCACAATCTAGGAAGAAGCAGAGTCAGGAGATGAATTTTTGTCCTCCGACTCCAAGTCCAACCTTCTAACCATCCAATTATCAGGGCACCTTTTCTCCAAGGATGGCGAGCGGCGGAAGATAATAATGGGTGAGGGCTTGGGTGATTTGAGTGTTGGGTAATCCTGCTTTAAATCGGTGTGAGTTGCCCAAACAGGGTTCAGAAAACATGACTTCCTTTTCAACAAGTTTTGTAGTCATGATGTCCTTTGATATTCGCATGAGACTTTGCTCTGTCAATGAAAACAACAGGACACAGCAGGAGTGATTTGCTCAAGGTCACTCAGGTAGCTACTGATGTGGGAACGCACAGCAGGAGGTGCCTGTGGTAATCAGTGGAGTAATCACACCCGGTCACTGCTGTCCTTGCAGTCGGCCAGGCCTTCCCTCCACTTCCCACTGTTGTGGAGGGGAGCACAGTGCTGGCCTGCCCTTACAGATGAGTAAGGATGAGCCTGGTGCTATGGGAAAAGTCAGAGACCAGGAGTCAGCAGCCTGTGTCACGTGGACTTGAGCTCATCCCCCTCTATGTGCTGAGTTCTGATTTTCCAGCTGAACAATGAGAAGGTTAGCCTGGATGTTTTTTTAAAAGCTCCAGTGGATGGATTCATTCAACACATACTTATTGAGGGCCTACCTAAGACCCTGCCTGTCTTGCTCACGTCTATATTCCTTGTCCCTACAACAGTTTCTGAGACATAGTAAGTGATAAATCATTATGGAGTGAATGGAGGATGGTGAATGAATGTGATAAAACAGTGAGCAACACCTAGTCAGTTCCTGGCCTTTAGTTGACAGAGATAAATAAGTCCACTGCTTATGATCCTGCACTCTGTGAATACGTTAATTGAGGCAGAGTGCACTGGGAATTTAGTTGGGATGGACAAGATTTAAGGAGGCCTTCTTGAAGGAGGTGATCTCTAATTGCTGATACCAGAAGAATGTGTAGGGGTAAGCAGGGAAAAGAGTGTATAAATGCATGGGCAGAGCTGAGAGGTGGAGAGGAAATTGGGAAGTTTGGCTGATTGTTCCAGACAGAAGGAACACTTGGGGGAACTAAATATAGTTCATTTTGGCTTCAGGTTTAAAGTTCAGGTGGGGCAGGGGAGAGATGAGTCTGGGGAGGTAGATAGAGGAAAGATAAAGGGTAAATCATTTTAAAGGGCTAGAGCTTTGCCCTAGCTGGTTTGGCTCAGTGGATAGGGTTTTGAGCCTTGGGCTGGAAAGTCCCAGGTTGATTCTGGTCAAGGGCACATGCTCTGGTTGAGGGCTCGATCCCCAGTAGGGGACATGCAGGACACAGCCGATTAATGATACTCTCTCATCATTGCTGTTTCTATCTCTCGCACCCTCTCCCTTCCTCTCTGAAATCAATAAAAATATACTTAAAAAATAAAATAAAGGGCTACAGCTTTATCCTGAGGTTTGTGGGGAGCCATGGACATATTCTAAGCAGGGAGAGCTTTAAAGCAATCACTCTGGTTTCTCTGTGTGAAATTCTTTGGGGAAGGAGGTTGTAGAAACAGGAGGATGAGTTTGAATGCTGTCAATGAGGTCTAGGAGAATAAAATAAAGAAATAGAATGGGCCTTTGGTTTCTTGAGATCACTTGCTATATTCAAAGTTTATAAGAGCTTGGTGAGAGGAGTAGAGTGAACCAATTTGAGGGTGGGAGCAGAGCAAATATTCAATTCTGGGTCACTCTATTCCTATCCACAGCAGTGGGGCGAAGAGCACCCATGAGAGGCAAATGCTTCTGCACAGCCCAAGGCCCCTCTTCTCTCCCACCCACCTGTGCTGAGCTGTGGCTGCATGGTGTCTGCCCCCTGCCAGCATGGTTTTGTCCTGTGCTGTTACTTGCAGATTCCATGGCCCCTCTTGTCCTGACTTGTCACTGCTCATTGTGCCACTCTGGTCAGTGTGGCTGACCTCACTATTGCCTTAAGTGGGGTCTTTGTGGTTGAATTTATTCCCTTGGCCCCTCCAATTCTAAGGCAAAGTCTCTGTCAATAGAGATTGTTCTAAGGGATTAACCTCGACTCTTCTTCATGATCAGTTTGGAAGCAAAAGACCCCAAAGCTTTTTCAATACTGAGGAGACAGAGTTGTACACACAGGAAAGAGCCTTACGGAGACAGGTAGGACACTGGGGGTACCTGTGACCTTGACCTAGTCAATCAAGCTCACCTACCTATAAAGAGAACAAAGGAAATAGCCCATACCAAGCTTTGGTATGTGCCAGTGTCGTTGTCCTTCCTCTGTGCTCTTTTGCATCTTAAACACATTCCTGTTACAGAGTTCATTCATTCATTCATTCATTCATTCTTCATTTAATAGACATCTAAGATCAATTGTTCTGTGATTGCCTTACTCTTCCATCAGACTACAAGTAGTTTGAGGAACAGGTCCATTTTATATAAAGTATTAATTATACTTTGACACAAAGGCTAGCATATGGGAGGTACGTAATATATGGTGAATAAATGAAAATGTTGCTAGGAGCTATACCTTAGAGGGTAACCACCTGGATTCAAACATAAATGGCTACTTTTTTTAGCTTTGAGGCCTTAAAGAAATCTAACCTCTCTGAGCCTCAGTTTCCTTATCTGCAAAAAAAGGAGGATGCACATGGGACCTCTTCATGTGTCCATGCAACACAGACAAATAGATGGCAAGCAGGAAGGCTATTTTAGGATCACAGTGAGGTCATGCGATGAGAGGTGGTCAGACCTGAAGAGGTGAGACTTGTTGGCTAGTAAAATCTCCACTGTGAAGAATCTGAAAGACTAGATCTTGTTCTTACTGAGGACTGTGAGCAGCTCATCCTTGGCAAGGTCCTTCCGCCAGGAGTGAAGGTCTCATGGTGTTGGTATGCAGTGCATGGGTAACAGAAGAAGAGGCAAATGGGACACCCCACAGAGGCTAATTTTCTGTGGACTCTGAGGAACTTTAAGAGAAAAGTGCAGACAGGGTCATAGCCCCTGGATCTCGTGTGCATTTATGTTCGGCTGTTGGTTTGACTGTTTCTCCCTGTTTTGACCATTGCTATCCATGTACTAGTAAAACATAGAGGATCTTGTCTGGACACATAGACTTATTGTTATCCTTGAAGTATTAAGCTATGATGAGTATCTCAATGGGCCTTTTCAGTGCAAATATATGCAAAGAGCCTCAAAGACACCCTTCCCCCATCTTTGGATAACTTTAGATACTTTAGATCTTTGGATAACTTTGGTACTTCTTTGGGAATGCCATTAGAATTGTCTGTAAGAAAATAGATAGACATAACTTAAGGAATACACTGTATTAATCAACTTCTTCAGAGATACAGAACCAATAAGAGATTCTATCTCTCTATCATCTATCTAATAGGAGATTTATTATAGAAATTGGATCACATTATAATGGAGGCTGAGAACTCCCATGATTTGCTGTCTGCAAGCTGGAGGCCCAGGAAAGTTGAGGGTATAATTCAGTCTGTGTCTGAAGGCCCAAGAATAGAGGTGCAAATATCCAAGGGCAGGAGAAGGTGGAGGGAGGCCTCAGCTCCAGCAAGGAGAGCAGGTTTACCCTTCTGCCTTTTTCTCCTACGCAGGCCCTTCATAGATTGGACGACGCCCACCTGCATTACTGAGGATGACATTCTTTCCTGATTCAAACCCTAATCTCTGTGAGAAGAAACACGCTCCACCTACAAATAATGTTTTACCAGCTTTCTGGGCATCCCTTCACCCAGTTAAGTCCACGCATAAAATGAAGCCCCATACTTTTGCAAAGGGAAATCCTTTGTATAACTGGATGGAGATCAGAGAGGGCGGGAACGTGGCTACACAGTGAAAGGTCAGAAATGGCGAGACCTTCCCCCCTCACATTGGCTCCTAGAAAGAGCAGCCGATCCCGCCTGGAGCATCTTCCATTGTTATCTTAAATGACATGCACTCAGCAACGGCCAAGCAGGCAGACACTGCTCCGTGGCTGACGCCTTCACAGGGAGCAATGGATTTGAAAACTGTTTTCCATGAACAAATTGCCTCCCCTCACCCAGGGCTCACTCCCTGGGGCCCAGCACAGGCGGAGATGGACGAGGGCTGATCAAATCGAATCCTGCGCCTCCAGAATCCGAGAGGGTTTTTCTAATCACCCGGTAGAGGGTTCCCCCTCTCCACCCAATTTCCACCAAAATCACTTATGAGAGGTCAGAAGAAGGGGTGATAAGCTGTCCTCCATCAGGTGGGTTGAAAAGACCTGATTTCATTCCATCAGAGCTGTGTCAGAGTTTATAAATTGTCGTGTCTGTCTTTACAAAAAGTGATAAAGGCTGTCGCCTCACACACACAAAAAAATGTATGTTTTCCACTTAGATTTATCACCTTTAATATTCCCGGAAGCGTGGGAGAGAGACAGACAGAGATAGAAAGATCGGTAGGGGTAAAGGCAGAGGATGTAGGGGTGCCGTGGGCTAGGCCAATCGACAGGTATACAGTGAGGACCCTGTTGCTCCTGCAAGGTGGGGGAATGAATGCGGCAGGAAAAGGGAAGTGCACAGTTAGGAGTGCAGACTTTGGCGTTTGACTACCTAGGTTCAAGATCAGACTGTGCCGCTAGATGGATTTTGGTGAGTTGCGTCCTTTTCGTGAACGTCCTCATCGTGGAAATGGGGACAATGATAGGAGGGGCACGCCTTGGTGGAGAGTTTCCTGGGAACTGCATACAGGAATGCCATCAAGGATTTAGCACAACCCCTGGAACATAGCAGGGCTTATCCAGGCTGAGCGTGGCTGCACAAAACGCACAGAGTGAGGTTCCTGTGCATGTGCACCCCGAGTGCCTTCCCTCTGGGGGCGCGTGCGGTGCAGGAAAACATCTTCAATCTGTCCTAACCACATGCAGCCTGATGCCACCCCCGTCCTCCCCGTGCCCCTGTGTTCCCCTGTTGTGGTGCGGAAGTCAGTGCTGGGTGGTGATGGGAAATCAGGGGAGACGGGGCCCATTCGACAGAACCGCAGGCGGGTAAGGTTTGCCAATTATGCTTTGTTTCTTTCCGCTTTCTCCGTGACTTTGGGATACACATATCCTTCCTGGCACTCCCCCGGCTCCGCGCCTATAAAATAAGTTTAATGGCTGAATTTTCTTTACGATAATCAGTGGCGGTATAATTTATGCATATGAATAGGATTGTAGCCAGATGTAATTTTGCTCGAAGTTGTGGCATTACAGTTAGAAATGGCTCTGCTGGCTGTGTTTTGTAGAATTTGCAATTTATTTAACAGTTGACTGAGCAGTGACCCCAGATAAAATAACCATAATCAGAGACGTTTTTTTAAAAAAAGAGATCTAAAAAAAACAAAGGTAGGAGCGGGCTTTGGAGAAAGACTTGGTCTGGTGTTGATGGGAGGAACACAGGTGGCGAGGGCTGCAAGGCAGGTGAGTACCATCTAGTTACTGCAGGTGGCAGAGGGGTCCTTGCTGGAGGAAGGACTGGCATCCTTGACTTGGAGGCTCTCCCCCAGCCCAGGGCTTTCTGTTGGGAGGTTCACCCCCCTTTGATTGAAAAGCAACAGATTGTTTTTGCGTTGCTCATGGAAGCTGTGTTGTTTTTCGTCCCCAGAGTCCCAGGGTTGTATGCCAGAGGTCCAGATAAAACTCGAAGGGGGTCCTAGCAGGGTAAATCTGTGGCTTCTGTCAGAAGTGACCCCTAACTTTCCCCAAACCTGGAACTTCTATAGTGGGATTCATGCCAGGGGCAGGGGGGTGAGAAGAAAACCCTCTCTCTACATACCAAGCCTGCCTCTGCCTGTCCCCTGCCTCTGTCTCTACCCTACACCTTTGAAAAGTGGAAGAATGCTTGGGAGACCAAGCATTCAGGACCAATGGTGGTCCTCATTCTACCACAGAGGGTGCTCATGTCCATGCATCCAGGCTACCTGCCCCTTTACTAGCATCCTACCAGAGTCTGGCCCCTTGGAGTGGGTTGAACAACTGGTCATGCTGCCTTCTCCCTGAGACATGTCCTCCTCCGTGGCCTCATCACTCTCCATGTTGCTTCTTCCATGACAGGCATATTCATATCCATTACAGCTTTGCTCTGTCATCTGTGTTTTCTTCAAGCACAGAGTGCTGTCTTGTCTATGAAAGTAGCTCAATGTATATTTGTTAAATAAAGGCATAAATAAATGTTCTCTAGGGCCAGGGAGAGCTGAGGACCAATCATGCTTGGAGCCTCATCTGATGCTTCAAACCTGTCTCCACTGTGGAGATTTATACAGCTGTTGGTAAGTGTTGATAAAGATGAGCCCCATTTTTTGTAGCTCCCACATCCTGCTCCTTCATGGGAATGGTAGTCCTGGTCCTTTAGGGAGTATTAATTAGGTAAAGAGAAATGTCTTGTTGCTGGTCATGGAACTGTTAGAACAACCATAAACTTCTCAGCCTGCAGCCTTCATGTATTCCAAGCTCACATTCTTAATCTGCCAAGTCACTCCTCTGCTTGATTCCTGCAGAGGTCAAGTTGAAAATATTTTAGCTGGGTGTGGGGACCCTATTCAGAGTACACTAGGTGCTCAAGGCCAACTAGAGTGTAGAGGCCCTATTCAGAGTATACTGGATGTACAAGGTCACTCTGAGCGTGGGAATCTTAATCAGAATGGTCAAGGCTAAGATGCTATACACAGGTGGAAGGGCGCAGCAATCTATAGGTTGCACAAGTGTAACCTTCTATAACCCAAATGACTGAAGTCACTATTTGGAAGGAAGCCTCTTTTGGCTAAGTAATTACTAAGTATATACTATTACTTAGTGTATACTAGTAATTGCTAGTATAAACAATTACTTTAGTATATACTAGTAATTGTTACTGACCAGCCGGCTGCTTGGTGAGGCTGTTCCTATGTAAGGCAGGCTACTGTTACGTGGGGCTGCTGCATTATGGGGAAGATGTATTACTGACCAGCAGGCTGTGGTTATGCGTGCTGCTGCTGCTGTGTGGGGAAGATATACTGGTACCTAGTCGGAGTGTGGCTACTATATGAGACTGTACTATGGGAAAGATGAATCGCTGACCAGCCAGTACGGGCTGCTCCTGTGTAAGGCAGGCTGCTGTTATGTGGGACTGCACTAGGGGAAAGATACATCACTAACTAGCAAGCATGGCTACTTGGTGAGGCTAGCTCCTATGTTATACAGGGCTAGCTGCATTATGGGGAAGACGTGTGGCTGCTCAGACAATAGCTATTTGGCCACTAGCTACTGCAATAAAGGCTCTCTTATATATGCACATCTTCTCATGGTTTTTCTGTCTACCACCAGCATCCAAGAGAGTCCAGCCCCTGACAGAGGGGCTTGGACCCAACACTAGGCTTGTGAGGTTTTTGTGATCTGGCTCTGGCTCGCAATCATTTTTATCCCTTGTGAATGCTGAACCACTGTGCTCTCTTCCTAGTGATCCCCAGATTCTTGGTCTTTCATTTACATCCAAATGTCTAAACCTTTTTTACTCAGGTAATTTCTTCTCATTGCCCCAAGAAGCACACTCTTTGCTCCTGAAGGAGACATGTCCTCCTCCATGACCTCATCACTCTCCATGTTGCTTCTTCCATGACAGGCATATTCATATCCACTGCAGCTTTGTTCTGTCATCTGTGTATTCTTCAAGCACCAAGTGCTGCCTTGCCTATGGAATTAGCTCAATGTATATTTGTTAAATAAAGGCATAACTAAATGTTCTCTAAAAATTGTCACTGGGACTAATCTATAAGGGGAGGCAAGCAGGGAAGGACATTTCAAGGAAAAGAGATAAAATCTCACTCTAGGAATGGAAATACTGCAAGGTTGAAGAGGATAAAACATAAGTATGCTAGCTTGTATATACTGTATGTATATATCAGATATACCACATATTGCCTAACACTAGGCTAAGAATTTTACTGTTGTCATATCATTGAATTTATATAATGACCCTATACCATGGCAACTATGATTTCCTCTACATATTGAGGAAACTGAGGTTTAGAAAGGTGACAGAGTGATTATGGAACAGGCCTAAGTTTCAAACTTCTAAGTTCTGGAGTTTGTAATTTTTTTCCTTTTGGCTTTTTAAATACATATTTTAAACATCTAGAATATTTTATATATTCATAAAAGTACAAAGAATAGAACAATAAGCAATATAGAGCAGTAAGTTATACAATGTGTTACTTAGATACATTTGCCACCTAAGCAATATTTACCACCTTACATCGTTATAGGGCAATATTATTGTCTATGTTTATTATACCCCATTTCAATTTCCACCTTCACCTTTACTCTCAAAGACAGCAAGTATCTTCAGGTTGTTTTATACTCCTCTCCTTTCATGTTTTTTTGTTTGTTTTGCTTTTATGTTTTTATATCTTGAGTCTGTACCCATTAACAAGTAAAGGTATTTTTGAGGGTTTTAGATATTTTCATAAATGGAATCATACTACATGTATTCCTTTTCAGCTTATTCATATTTTTCTTTGAATTAAATACTGTTTTATTTTAGAACAATTTTAGATTACTAAAAAGGTAGAAGATAACGCAGAGAATTCCCACAGTTCATCTGGTTTCCCCATTGTTAACATCTTACGTCACTAGTGGTGCATGGACAAAACCAGAAAGACAACATTGGAACATCATTATCAATTGAACTCCAGGCTTTATTTGAATTTCTTTAGTTTTTCTCTTAATGTCCTCTTCCTGTTCCAAGATCCAAATGCATTTAGTTGTTGAGTCTTCCCAGTCTCTTCCTAGTTATGACTATTCCTCAGTATTTCCTTACTTTTCATGACCTTGACATCCTGAGAAGTCAGGTGTCCTGTAGAATGTTCCCTGATGTGGTTTTGTCCAATCTTTAATCATGGTTAGCCTGAGGTTACAGGTTTCTGGGGAAACCATAGAGGTGCAGTATCCTTCAGCTCCTCATATTAAGGGCATTCATGATGCTCCCCATGATATCCCTGGTGATTAACCTGATCTACTTGGTTGAGGTCTCCGACATGTCTCCAGTGCATAGTGACTGCTTTTCCTTTCCACACTTTGGAAGAAAGTTGGTAAGTCTAGTCTGCTCTCAAGGGCTGGGGATTTCAAACCCCACCTCCTGGAGAGGCTGTATCTGTGCATAATAAATGGAAATCTTCTGTAAGGCAAATCTGTATTTTCTCCTCCCATTTATTTATTTACTCAATTGTTTATTTATTTACTAGAGGCCTGATGCACGAAATTTGTGCAAGGGGCTTGGCCCTCACAGCCCCGGCTTCGTCCTGAAGGTCATCCAGAAGGTCATACCACTGTTTGGCCTTTTGGTCAATTTGCATATTATGCTTTTATTATTCTAGATAGATATCAGTACTGACTCATTTTTATTGGATACTTTGGGTTATAATCCAATGCTACATTATTTGTTTTGTAGCTCAAATTGTGTCAACTTTGGCCATTGGAACTCTGTAAGTTGACTCCTGTGTCCTTTTGACATGGGCCATCCTTTTATTTTTTGAGCTCTTCCTTACTTTCTCCATGGTTTGTTTTCTTTTTAGAATTGTCTTTATTGTGGTAAAATACCTATAATATAAAATATGTCATTTTAATCATTTTAAATGTACAATCCAGTGCCAGGATGCGTGTTCACCTGTTGGTGCAGTATCACCACTCTACAGATTGAATTCATTCCTTTTGACAGCTTAATAGTATGCCACTGTTAGAGTATGGCATATATATTCATTCATTCTTCTACTGGTGGAGAGTTATGTTGACCCTAACTTCTCACTTCTCAGACTATGCTAACAGCAAACATCTCTTACCTGAGTAAAACATGCATGGTCAGGAGCTTCTCTTGAATATATTTCGAGAAGCACTAGATGCTGGGATGTGGGAGATATATATCTTCAAATACTTCAGGCCTTGTTAAATCTGCCTCTAAGTGGCATGTAGTATATATTCCCTAGAATGTTATTGCCCACTTCTTGCCCACCCCTTGCCCACACCCTGCATGGGTGGGTACCCTGTTTTCATCTGCATTTTTCTGCTTACTTGCTGAGCTGAGCTCCTTTCCACTAATGTACTGGCCACTCCGGATTCCTCACTGTGAATTGCTTCTTTCTCATGTTGGGTTGTTCATCTTTTCTTATTGATCTGTAGGACTTCTTTATATTCTGGAAACGAATCCACTCTGGGTTTTATGTGTTGCAAATATCTCTTCCCAGCTCTGGCTGGTCTTTGAGCTTTTTTTTTTGTTGTTGTTGTTGTTTTGTCATACAAAATATTTTAAAGATTTTCTTTTTGCTTATAGGCCTTTAATCCATTCAGAATACAACTTTTTATATGGTGGGAATTAGGGATATAACTTTATTTGTCTTCCACAGGGTTTTTATTGTATGTCATTGATTCTAACATGTATTTTCTGCCCCCAATTTTGCCATCTCCAAAATTGTGATGCATATTTCTATCAATGTATAATATCATAGCATTTTCCTCTCTCTTTATGACTTATAAAATTGTATGCAACTTACAATCAGTAGCATTTTAGATTCAATGAAAGGTAGATATATTCAAGGTTTATCCAAATTCTTGTTTCTATCATTCTAGCAACTATTGGTCTTTTAATAGTTCACTTAAGTATTTGAGTAACTTTGTCAAATTCTGAAAACAATTCATAGCTTGTTTGTTTTTAAAATTGGAATAGCACTGACTACACAGACTTAAAAAAAAAATCGTGGTTAAGATATCTTGTTAGGCCTAAATTAATGCAAAGGTTGAGTTCCCAGTTTAAGCAACTGGGTCCCGTGGCATGGTGAGCAGACACGACCCAGGATTCTGTTGTTTTCCCCCCTCCTTTCTTCAATGGCATATTGCACTTGCTGCAGTAAGCCACCTCCGGGAACTTGGAAGCCCCTGTCACCGAGGGTGTCCATGCTGGGGCTAAGTGGCCAGTTGGTAAAGAGAGAGTCCTTCCCGTTGGGTGGAAATAAACTCCTGGGCTCTTCTGAGTGTAAAACTCCATGAAGGGAGCGCAGTGTGATTTGGAAAGCTGAGTTTGAGGAAGACATGAGATGCTCCTGCTTTATAACTGCCTGGGGCCAGCCCTGAGCTAGGAGGGGGAGAGTGATATTTGCCCACTTTTTCATTCACTTCCCTTGCCAGTGAATGTCCCAGTACCTCTTCAGCTAGACTCTCCTCTTCTCTCTCTCTCTTCTCTCTCCTCCAACCTCCGTTCCTCCCCCACCTCCCTGCCCACAATGTATTGAAAAAGTTTAAAGTAGCAATTGGCAAACAACAGCCTGCAGGCCAAATCCATAGGCTGCCTGTTTTCATAAATAAAATTTTATTGGAGTACAGCCACCCCATCCGTTAACATGCCTAACTAACATATGGGCTTTCAGGCTGCAGCCTCAGAGTTGAATGGTTGCAAGAGAGACGGTATGACTTTCAAATCTGAATTATGTACTATCTGACCTTTTATGGAAAAAAAAATGGCCACACCCTTGTCTAGAGAAAGAGACTATTAACACAAAGCCTATTTGTTTCCCAGATTCCAAAACCCAGGGTTACCCTTCTGGTTTGATTCTGTTCACGGTATAGATTTTTCTTTTCTTTGAAAAGGTTAGATGGCTCACTTACACCTCTGAGCAGAAATATGAAAATATAGGTGAGGGGCAAACCCACTCGGGGAAAAATGGACCACAGCAAAATGCAATCAATTGCTCTCTCCTAGTTCGAGGCTGTCCTTGGGAAATCATCTTTGGAAGAGGCTGAGGGTAGAATGTGGGGAGAGAACTGCAGAGCAACTTTCCGGCGGAGCTAATTTTCTCTTCCCCGAGCTCGCCGTGGAGAGGCCAGCAGTGAAGGGTTATTACAGTCCTTTATTACAAAGTCCTCTGGGCCACTAAGCGATCGGGTGAAATGTGGCAGTTCAAATTGTTTGTGACCAAATTATTGGTTTTTGACAAGAACGTGTTCCTGGATCTGAAATATCTGGCTGCCTCTTTTTAGCTGCTCTTCCTGCCTCAGTCCCCTTTCTCTCCATCTCTTTACCATTGCACGTTCATATATCATCAGCTGCTCTGCCCTCATCTGCAGTCTGAGAGCCAAGGATTATGACTGTGACCCTTTCCCACTATGTGAGTAGCCACAGCCACACAAATACTCCCTCCAAGTGTTGCATGTGGACCAGAACACAGGTCTCTTTTAGGTGGGACGCTAATAGACTTAAAAAGGAATAAATAAAAGGTAGAAATGAAAAATTACAATAGCAGGAATTTGAAAGATAATTCTGGCATATTGAACCCAGATTTCTTGAGCAGAACTCTTGGGTTTAGTCACAGTAAAAATAACAACAGCTGTGGTAGGGTGAATCATACACTCTCCACCCTCAAGCATGTCCACATGCTAATCCCCGGAACCTGTAAATATGTCACCTTACATGGCAAAAGGGACTTTGCAATTGTGGGTGAGTTAAGGATTTTGAGAAGATGATATGATCCTACTGCCCAGGTGGACCCAAGGTAGTCAACTGGATCCTTATCAGAGGGAGGCAAAAGGGTCAAAGTTTGAGGGGAGGGGCCGTATTGATGGGATTGAAAGTGAGAGAACCAGAGAGATGGAGATAGATAGATAATAGATAGATAGATAGATAATAGTAGATGATAGATCGATGGTAGATAGATGATGGGTAGGTAGATAAATAGATGATAGATAGAGATATTTTGATTGCGATTTGATGAAGATGCAAGGAACACATTGGGCTCTGGAAGCTGAAAAAGACACAGAAATGGGTTTTTCTTTAGAACCTCTGGAAGGGACACGGTCCTGCCAGCACCTGGTTTCAGCCAAGTGACTCTCATGGCAGACTTCTGACCCCCAGAACTGCCAGGTGACAAGCTTATGCGGGTTTAAACCACTAAATGTGTGGTCCTTTGTCATAGCAGCCATAGAAAGCTCATACAACAGGTAACAAGTAACAGACACGTCGGTGTTCCTGGCACTGTGTTGAGTGTGGAATCTGATTGACCATCACACTTGCCCGGCGGGTAAGGAATTGTTGTTTCGCTTCAGGATGAGGAGGCTGAAACTCCGGGAAGTTGCTGAGCTGCAATCCGACCTGTGTCCATCTCACTTTAAAGTCTGTGTTCTCACCAAAAGGCTACCCTCTGATAGGAAACCTCAGCCCTGAGCAGTTTGCTGGAAACCTGACATTTACAAGGGGTGGTCTCTCAGACATTTCTTGTGCTGTTGCCTCCTGGCCTGGTGCACGGATGGCAAGGATGGATGATAGAGAATCAGGCATTGTCTTTGCTTGGGTGACCTTTCACCACCTCTCTTTGTCTTTTTATCTACCTGGGTGGAGGGGTGTGGGTAAGGTGACATTTACACGCTCATTAATCTCTGAGACGCGGGGTGACATTTCTAGTTCACGCAGGTTTGTGGACACACAGGGAACTGTTGCCACCTCTGCCCCTCCCTTGGATTTTGTACCTCCAACCTGGGCTTTCCCATTGGAGGAAAACGGATTTAAAATTTCAGCCCTAAATTGTTCAGTGTAGAAGCAAAGAGTGAAGAGAAAGCTGCACAAAGAAACCGTGACCGGGAAAACTTGGTACCTCACAGAGAAATATTTATCTTGTTAGTTACTGGAGACTATTTGCATAGCAGGAAAAGTAACTTTTAACTCCTTTCCTTATCTCGCCTGCTCACCGTGGAGAATATTTTCTCCCTGCAGGTGTATCTCGCTATTGAATCTAGAGTTTAAAGGAGTGTCATCGGGCCCTGGGAGGAAAATTGAATTTCCCTGATGCCTACGGTTGGCTTTCTTTAACTAACTTAGCAGACTCTGTACCTGAAATGGAGACATAGCCTGCTTTGAATCTGCCATTGTCTCCCCACTTCACCTGCTTTGATGGGTCTCGCTCTCTACCTTCTGCGCTGCTGCCTGTATGGTTTGCCCATCATCCTTTCTTCTATGTTCAGCTCTCTCCTCAAATTGAAAAGTCCCTCATCTTTTTTCCGCCTATGGCCGGTTTTAAAGCCTGGGAGACTGGCAGTTCCTTTTCTCTCATACACGGTGGGTGTCTCAGTGTCATTTCAATACCCGGGCTTCCCTGGAACAAGCAGGGAGGAGAGCATCTGCCTACAGCACCAGTACAAGAGTCTGCGAAGATGCAGGATTGGAAGGGCTGGCATTATTTTAACCCTCGAGCGACCTCAACTTCCACTGAAACTTATTATTTTGTCCGTTTCAACAGCCGCCTCTAATCCTGATCTGGGAGGGGTCAGTCAGCTCATCCTAAGAGTGAATGTAGGTCACATTTGATACCTGGGAAGCACAGGTAGAGGGCCCCACAGCCCTCCACTCTCAGAGGGCGAGCCTGAGGCAGCCCTGGCTTCTGCAGCTCCTTCCCAGCCTTAGGAAAAGAAGATTAGGAGGCCATGGAGCAGGGTAGCTTATATGGCCAGATAGCTTTGCCCTAAAGGAGAAAACGAGACATCCTTTTTGCAAGATTTGGGCAATCCCTAAGCCTCACATATACTTTCTTGCTCACATTACTTGAATGTAGAGGCAGGGGCTGTGCTTCAGAGCTGAGGACCCCATGTAGGGACCCCTGAGTGCACTGCGCAGCCCATACAATGGAGAATGGGAGAAACTCTACCCTCTAGGTTGAATAAACAACTACAAAGCATGATATCCCCTCAGGGGGGTGTTTGGTTGAAAATAGTCTCCTTCAAATAGAATTATCATGTAATTTATTGTCCAAGCCAGGGAACTTGTTCGTGTGTGTGAATGTATGTGTGTGTGTGTGTGTGTGTGTGTGTGTGTGTGTGTGTAGACTGATGTCAGAGAGGATGGGAGAGGGAGATAGAAACATCAATGATTGATAGAAACAACAATCATTGATCAACTGCATGCCCCACACTGAGGATGGAGCCGCAACCTGGGCATGTGCCCTGACCTAGAATCAAACCTTGACCTCCTGGTTCATAGGGCAATGCTCAACCACTGAGCCATGCTGGCACGGTAGGACACTTGTTTTAAAATTTCTATAGAATAAATATATAAATCTTAATTATACATCTGGATATAGTTTTGCATATGCATTCCCCAGATACATGTGCATCTGGGTGTAACCACCACCCAGATCAATATAGAAAGAATTTTCATCACCCCAGAAAGCTCCATCATGATCCTCTCCAGCCACTGGCTACCTTCCATAAGGGTAACAGATTTTCTAATTTCTGTCACCATGCTGAATTCTGCCTGCTCATAAACTTTAAATGAAATCATGGCCCTGGCTGGTGTGGCTCAGTGCACCAAAAGGTTGTTGGTTCAATTCCCCGTCAGGGCACATGCCCAGGTTTCCAGTTTGATCCCTGGTAGGGGGCATGCGGGAGGCAGCCAGTGTTTCACTCTCACATAAATATTGTGGGGTTTTTTTCTCTCTCCCTCCCTCCCTTCCTCTCTCTCTCTCTCTCTCTCAAAAAAAAAAAATCAATAAAATATTTTTTTAAAATAAATGAAATCATGTGGTATGTACATTTCTTTTGGTTTCATTAATCCTCACATGAGGATATATTTTCCCATTGCTTTTTCAGAGAAAATGGAAGGAAGGGAGTAACGGGGAAAGAGATAAACACCAATGTGAGAGAGACACGTTGACTGGTGCCTTCCACATGCACTCTGGCCAGGGCTGGGAAACAAACCTGCAACACAGATACATGTCCTTGTCTGGGAATTGAACCTGAGACCCTTCTGTGTATGGGCTGATGCTCTAACCACTGAGCACACTGGCCAGGGGCAAATGTACTTTTTTATATCCGCCCAACAAGAATAAAGAATGATTTGCAATACAAAGTCGGATCTCAGAGACATCATACTGAGTTAAATAAATGAGTCCATTTGGGACTGAAGGGCTTGCTACCTACATATGTGAGGTCAGCAGGCATGGGGGGGGGACTGTCCTGGGGAATCAGGATGAATCCTCACCTGATCTTCAGAAAATGAAAGCCTTAAGCCTATGCTTGATATAGCACAGTATAGTGTCGGGAAGTCCATCCCACAAAAGAAGGTTTTGTTCTTTTAATAGACAACTCGGGCTCTGTTCCCACTGCCTGTCACCTGCCTTATCAGCAATTCTGCCTTCTCTTTGGAGATTCACCTACTTGGCCAGGGAGCAGTGGGTGATGAGAAGGGAGTGAATACAGGGCCCTTCTCATGCCTTTGGAACATCCCCCCACCCCACCTTCTCTCAGGCAGTGCATCCCCTCACATTTAAGCTCCCTCTCCTCTCAGCACCTACAGGATTGATCCAGTGTCAGAGCTGCTCTTCACCTACACGCACCTTTCCGAAAGCCACTGTTTCTCACCTGCTTCCACACCCCTAGCAGAATGCAGGAATCATTAGTGTTTGATGATCTTGTGTTTCAAGACTTCAATCTCTTGTACTTTGAAATTGAAATTCCTGAGCCTGCAAGGCACCGGATGCTGACAGCTGACGTATTGAACTTTCTCTGGCTTCCACAGCTCAGAAAGTCAATCTCTGCGCTTTACTTCTTGCAGTTCCCGATCTGTCAGGAAGCTCAAATCCAGGCTGTATTGGTGAAACCGAGAGCTGTGTCCATTCTTCCGCATCTTTCTCTGGGTCAGGGAATGAGATGACATCAACTTGCATACTAATTAACAAATATCGGGGTGGTGAAATGCCACGGAGGACTCAACTTGCCTAGACTCTGCCTCTGGGAGTGATGTTAGAGGTACATTTACCTTCCTGAAATCCGTTGTCAAATTCTTGCTCTCCAGCATAACTCATCCTGCATTCAGGACTTGGGCTAGCTTTCTGCCTCTGTACAGCATATATATTTGTTGTCTCTGCCTTGCGTTTTCTTCATCAGCAGAGTGGGTTATAAGTACTTAACACAGAGGTGAATATTAAATATTAAATGTCAGTGTTCAACAGAGTTCCTGACACATAGTAAGATTAGAATAAGCATTAGCAGTTACTATTATGACAGGTGGAAAACCAAAATTCTTCTCAAACTGCCTGTTGCTTGATGATCACCTCTGTCTCCTGCCTCTATTGCTCTATGAGCATACTGATTTGAATTTATACTTCCATCTGCCAAAAATGTCATTTCAACTTCTGCCATTTGACCAGTTCCTACTTTCCCCATGAGATGCCTTCGGTAGAAAGATTTGGGCTCCTCAGGGAGTGTGAATTGCCATCTCATCTAGACTGTAACTCTATATGTTCCTACCTTTGTACCTGTCTCATATTTCTCTCTATGTATCTATCTGACCCCACCGTGTGAGCTTTATGTGAACTGGGAGTTCTGGAATGTCTGGGGAGAATTGTCAGTCTTCCCTCTATAAATTAATTCTTGCTGTTACTAACTCAGGGATAGCTATAGTTGTCCTCGTGTGAAGCTGCACCATCCTAAATCAACTCCTGTAGTCCTGACACTTTTGAAAAAAATCTTACCTGAGGATATGTTTTCTTTGATTTTTAGAGAGAGAGAGAGAGAGAGAGAGAGAGAGAGAGAGAGAGAGAGGAGAAACATCTATCTGTTGCCTCTTGAGAGTGCTCCAACAGGGATAGAAGCCTTCACTTAGGTAAATGCCCTGACCGGGAATAGAACCTGCAACCTATTTGGTGTAGAAAATGATGCTTCAACCAAATGAACTACCTGGCCAGGGTTCCTGGAACTTTTTCTTTGGGACTAATATTTGAAACCTGCATTTATTTTCTCTATCTTTTCCTTCATGTTGTGTCTCTCTTGATTGACAGTGACATGCATTTCTCTGTACATCAATTTCATCTGATGCCTCCTTCTTGTCCTTCAAAGTAAATTCATGTTTGATCAATAGCTGTTATATTTACTCAATATATTTAAATATTGATGGAAATCTATTTAGATTTTTTAAAAATATATATTTTATTGATTTTTTTATAGAGAGGAAGGGAGAGGGATAGAGAGTTAGAAACATTGATGCGATAGAAATGTCGATCAGCTGCCTCCTGCACAGCCCCTCCTGGGTATGTGCCTACAACCAAGGTACATGCCCTTGACCAGAATCGAACCTGGGACCCTTCAGTATGCAGGCCAGCACTCTATCTACTGAGCCAAATCAATTAGGGCTATTTAGATCTTTTTATCTGGTGAGGCAACAATAAATTAATAATAACAATATAAATAATAATAATTTCATACTAGCATAATTATATATAGCTTAATAACATAATATAATAGTATACTGTCAGTGATTAGCATAATTCTTGGTACACGCTTCTAACCAACATGTCAACTATAAGAAATTCTATCAAATGCTCAAACATAAACACACACAGAAAGTCCATTAACAAGCCCTCTCCCTACTTTGGTCTCCAGGCCTGGAGCATTGCTAACCACTTGTCTTTGTTTCCTCTCAATCCTGTGTTGGGTCTCTTGTTTACTGGGTTCCATATAATTCTGTTTCTTAATTTATTTCCTCATTTTATTAAAGCTCATCTTCTAATAATTGAATTGGGTTTTTTAAAAAATTACTCATATATCTGAGAAATTTCTATTCTACCCTTTCATTTGATTGATAGTTTAGCTAGGTATGAAAAGTTAACAATTTTTTTATTCAAAGTGTTTGATAACATGGATCCATGATCTTCTAGCATTTGATGTTTCTATTGAGATGTCTAATGCCATTCTAGTTCTTACTGCTTTGTATGTGACATGTTGCTTCTTTTCCCATGTCTATCCCATCCCTAAAATCTTTCAGTGACTATTCTGTGTCTCAGATGCCCTGAAATTTCACAATGATGCATCTTGTTGTGGAAGTCTTCCTCTCCATCTCTCTTGCTCCTCCTCCTGTTTTATTTTCTTCCTGGGCTTACTATGGGTACACTTGATATGAAAACACACATCCTTCAATTCTGGCAACTGTGTTTATTATTATTATTAGACAATGCCTTTATTTTCTATTCTTTATTTTTGGAACATCTATTATTTGAATAATAAACTTCCTTACGATTTTTTAAAAATATACTAACTCAGCACTAGCTGGTTTGGCTCAGTGGGTAGAGCATCAACCTGTGGACTGAAGGGTCCTAGGTTTGATTTCAGTCAAGGACATATGCCAGGGCTGCCAGTAGGAGGTGTGCAGGAGGCAGCTGATTAATAATTCCCTCTCATCACTGATGTTTCTATCTCTCTCTTCTTCTCTCTTCCTCTCTGAAATCGATAAAAAAATATATTTTAAAAATATAGATACAAACTAAATTGTCTATTTCTTTTTGTTTTACATTATGAAGATTTACTTGACTTTGTTCTCTAAATACTCCTTTGATTAAACATTTTACTCTCTAATATTAAATATCTTTTTAGTTTATTGTGTTATTTGATTCCCTCACTCTCTCTTTTTTCCTTGATTTACAGAGGCAGTGGCTTCTCTCTTATCGTTTGGAGGTGATTTATTTGAGGATTTGTAATTGTCTTTTTTCTCCCTCCTGCAGAGGGAGGCCAGACTGCAGCTTAGGCCTGCTCTACTGGGGGAGTGGACCAAAGCTCTCAGTTGGACATCCCCCAAGGGCTCCTGGACTTTAAGAGGGTGCAGGCTGGGCTGAGGGACCCATGCTCCCCAAGTGCACAAATTTTTGTTCACCGGGCCTCTAGTGAGTTGATATTTTTAGTGCCAAGCTTAAGTTAGTGTGGGTCTTATGTGGCTGTTGGGTCACTTTTATGGTGACACAAAATCTACAATGTGCTTTCTCCCAAAAAAGGCATAATCCCAGAAGACCAGGTGTAGGACAAATTAACAGGCTTAATGAAAACTCTTGAAAAAAAATATTGTTGAGAGCATTACAGTTGTCCCCTTTTTTCTCTCATTGCTCCCCTCCACCGGGTTCCTGCCCCACCTAGTCCTTCACCACGCTATTTTCTGTGTCCATGACAATGTATATATGCATACCAGTTAATCTTTTTCCTCCCCTCTGCTTTCCCTCTGAGATTGGTCAGTCTGTTCCATGTCTATGTTCTTATTTTGTTTATCTTGTTTATTAGATTTCACATATAAGTGAGATCATGTGATATTTGTCTTTACCTGATTGGCTTATTTAGCTTAGCATAATGATCTCCAGGTCTTTTCACGCTGTCTCAAAGGGTAATGGATCTTCTATTGATGTTTTCTCTTTGTTCTTGGGTAGCATGGTAAATACTTTTTGGATGAATGAATAAATCATTGAATAAAGGTCTTGTCTGTTTGAAGTTATAGATAAAGTCCATAAAGAAATTAGAACTTTGCTTGGTAGAAGCAATATTGAGAGTTAACCTGTAAAAAGTAATAGAACTATTGTTTCCTTGATTCAAAAATAGTAGACAATTATGGATGATCTACAATGTTCTAGGGCTGTGCTATATGCTCCAGTCACTGGAGCATATAGCACATTATTTATTCCAGTTATAAATAAACAAGCTGATAATTTTATTTTAGTGTGCTTTGTAATGTCTGTATATATATAGGTAGATATTTTCCTTTTACCTATATTTATATGTTAATGCATATGTTATTAGAACATACAAAAATTTCTACATATGATGATAAAGTTAAAAAAATTCATAATCCCTCCACTCAAGTAAGTTCTGCTACCATTATTTTTAAATAAAAGTAACAAATGAATATGGAAGATTTAAAGTAAAAGTTTAACCCCTTATCACAGTTCATCTCAGTAAGGTAATTAATAGTCAACAGGATTGACTGTATGTGTGTGTGCATGTCTGATACACAAATAGAAACATCTTAGATAGTGTTATTTTAAATTTATCTTTATTATTGAAAGTATTACAGATGTCCCCCCCTTTTTTCCCTATTGACCCCCTCAACCCCCACACCTGCCTCTTGCAGGCCTTCACCATACTATTGTCTGTGTCCATGGACTATGCATATCTATAATAATAAAAGCATAATATGCTAATTGGACTGGATGTCCTTCTGGATGTCCTTCAGATGACTTTCTGAATGAAGCCAGGGCTGCGAGAGAAGCCTGAGTCCCAGGCGCCTGCCAGCCTGAGAGAAGCCCGGTCTCAGGTGCCAGAGGGAAACCGGGGGAAGGAAGGCCTACTCTTGCACTATTTTTGTGCATCAGGTCTCTAGTATACATATAAGTCCCCTGGTTAATCTCTCCCCTCCACTCTTGCCTTCCTACTTAGATTTGTCCATCTGTTCCATGCACTTTGGATCTCTTTCCCACTTAATAAATCTTAGAGATTGCATTCTTCTTTAATAGGTGCATATTAGTTCATTCTCTCTATATAGCATATTTCAATCAACCTGCTTTAGACAGGTTCCTCTCAATTTTTACTATTGCAAAGTCATTGCAATAAGCATCCTTGTATTTATGCTTTGCATCAGGTGGAAACCCAAGATGGGCTACAGGAACAACCTCAAAGACCTCTCCACTTTGGATTGAGCTTTGGCACTGAGTTTCCTCCTCTGCTTGGTACCTCCATGGCACCTAATCATAAGGGGGAAGTGAAAAATCTGCAAAGAGCCTAGCTTTTCCACAATTCTGAATGGCCCATGGAGATCCATTTACTTCCAGAGAAAGTTTTCAACCCCATCTCCCAAATTCCCCTCTAGTTTGGATACAACAAACCTTCTTTTAAATTAATAAAACGGATCATTATCACCACCCTCTCCTGGCCTCTTGGGAATCATTCTGTTCCGGTTCATAATCCTCTTTGTGTTGAGTGAGGGGTAATGGCTTTCCTCACATCTGGGTAGAGTAATGAACCAAACTCCTCTTTTGTGCTCTCACATGTATTCCTACCTGCCTGAGAGACCAACAGTGTCTAGAACTTTCTCCATGATAACCATAGGGGTGGGTTGTAGAACATCTTTCTGTACTGATGTGCCTGGGCAGACAGAATGTCTTGCCTGGTTAGCCAGAGTGAAACTTGAGAGTGAAAGTTCTGAATGCTGTCAAGGTGAAAGCATTGGGTCAGAACTGTGGGGCCAGGAATGAGGGCTCAGGCAAAGCTGTAGCTAGGAGAGCAAGTGATGAAATGGAAACGGTGAGGGTTGGAGGCTGCGTGGGAGAAGGAGAGCACTCACAGGCAGCCTTTGTGCAGCCGGGGCATCTTGTTGGCATAAACAAGCAGGATAAGCTCATGATTCCTTCTCAGATCCCATAGCTACTGGTCAGTGTGTTCATCTTTACAACTGACCTGTGAAATCCTCCAGGTCAGGGGCCTGTTCATTCATCTCCGTCTTTGCACTCAACGGGAGGCCCTGCTCACAAGAGGTGCTGAAGCTGCATTTGCTAAATGAAGACAGTGCGTCCCACGAATGGTCCCAGACCTGACTCTGCATCAGAGCGTCAGAATCACTGGGCTAGAGCAAAGCCCCACATATCTGGGCTTCACTTCTGATCCAAATCAGACTCTGTAGGGAGTCCTGAGCTTCAGCTACTTAGACAAGATTGCTGGGTGATTCTTATGAATCCAACTCTGCTGCTCTGTGGTCCAACGGATGACTCCATTAATTCATAAATACTATGGTTCTCACCCCCAGTGTCCTGAGTGGCAAATGTGACATATTCCTTATGGAAGGACCCTGTCTTCACACGGTTCCAGCCAGTGACCCCTTGTCAAGGACGACAGAGGAATGTATAGCACTTGCCATGGGAAACCAGCACAGGGTATGTTTCTGTCTTTCCCAAGGTCTAGGTTCTGCAGACGGGCTGCAGCCCGGGTGTGCTTGGGTTTTCCTCCCCGAAAGTCACATTCCTCCTGAGATATTTACAATGGCAGAGATAATGGGTTATTGATGAACCAATCAGCTGGGATGGCCCCTGGTGAATTAGCTGCTGGCCACTGGCCCGCCTGGATAAGGAACTATTGCTGAGCTCAGCAGCAGCCGAGGAAGGTCTAAATCACACCCATCACCTCCTGCCATGCCAGTAACCTTTGCTAAAGTTGCTACCCCAGCCAACTCCTCATACACGGACTCAACTAATTAAACTTATAGTTAATTGAAGGCTTGGAGCTTTGGAATCAGATGGATGAGGCTCCTTCTCGCCTTCTAGCTGTGTAACCAATACAGCATTATGTAACATTCCTGACTTGCAGCTTCCTCTCCTACGAAGTGATGATCCTGTTACTGGCTTTGCAGCATTGCTGTCAATAGTACACGAAATAATGAATGTCGAGCATTTCACAGTTTATAAAGCACTTCTATGTTTATTCTCTCATTTAATTCTCACAATAACCCTAAAGGTATGTCTAATAAGCTCATTTTTATACATAAATATTACAAGGTTCAGAGTGTCTGGGTATCTTACTCAGGAATCCACGCCCCCCTCACCCCCATTACTCACACCTTGTATAGAGGAAACACTCAAGAGGGCATATGACTTGCCCAAGTTCACATGATCAATAAATGGTCATCCTTGTAGATTCTTACGGTCATGAGAATAAGATCTAAATTACATGTATTGGCCTTCAAGAGCCAAACTGAACTGGTTTCTATCTATCTGCCTCTCTAATTGTGGAATGTTGAAAACATGGCACCAATTCTTCACCCACCTGGCATTCTGGTCCTTTACTGTGTAATTTCACGATACCCTCCCATCCTGACTGTGAGCTCAGCCCTATGGCTGACTTTGGCTAATGATATGATGATGGTATGACAGTTTTGAGCCCATGTCTCAGCAGGCATTGCATATATTCATGCCACTTGTGCCTTTGTTACTGTCACGAGCACAGTGAGGCTGCTGGAGGATGAGAGGGACACATGAACAGAACTTAGAGCTGACCTGGAGATGATCCCTGGCCCATGCATAATAGGCATATTGTTGTATATCACCGAAGTGTGTGGTTGTTCATTATGCGACTTGTTGTGCCAAAGATAGCTGATACACAACCTCATCTCATGGTGCTCTCTCCCTAGCTTACTTCCCTCCATCCACCTGGGCTTTCCTTCAGTCCTTCATAAAAGCCAAGTGCATTCTCCCCTCTGTCCCAATATGACTGGGTTGTTTTGCCTGGAATGCACCCTCCCCACTGTTTCTCACAACTCTTCATTTCTCGGCCTTTAAGTCCCAGCTTGCATGCTATCTCCTTAGAGAGAACTTACCTGGCCTGTCTGCATTAGGGTGTAATATGGTATTTTACATGTTCTCTATTACAGTACCCTGTTCTTTCCCATCATAGCCTTTATTACAACTTATAATCACTCAAAAATGTTGTTTTAACTCGTACACTGCTGGTGGGAATGCAGACTGGTACAGCCACTGTGGAGTACAGTATGGAGTTTCCTCAAAAAATTAAAAATGGATCTCCCTTTTGACCCTGTGATCCCACTTCTGGGAATGTATCCTAAGAAACCAGAAACACCAATCAGAAAGGACATATGCATCCCTATGTTCATAGCAGCACAATTTACCATAGCTAAAATATGGAAACAGCCTAAGTGCCCATCAACAGATGAATGGATTAGAAAGCTGTGGTACATCTACACAATGGAATACTAAGCTGCTGTAAAAAGGAAGGAGTTCTTAGCATTTGCAGGAGTATGGATGGAGCTGGAGAACATAATGCTAAGTGAAATAACCCAGTCAATGAAAGAAAAATACCACATGTCCTCACTCATCTATGGATAATAATAACCATTATAAACTGGTGAACAAAAATAGATACAGAGGCAGAGCAACATCAAACAGACTGTCAAAT
>PVJC01017769.1:0-32111 GCA_004026665.1 Murina feae
CTGCCCCCCTGCTAGCTTGGTTGCCCTTCATGGGCACCCTGCCAGCCCAGTTACGCCCAACTGCCCCCATACTGGCCTGGTCACTTCTCACTGCTGCCCTCTGCCAGCCTGGTCACCCCTCACTGCTCCCCCTACCAGCCTGGTCGCCCCACGCAGCCTGCTGCTCAGTCATTTGGTTGTCCCTCACTAAGCCCCCTGCTGGCCTTGTCACCCCACTTAGTCTTTTTGGTCGTCTATTCAGTTGTTTTGAATGTGACAGTCCCTGGCTCTTTATATATATATAGATGTATTATGTATCTATTCGGAAGTTATGTCTACAATAGTCTTTTAAATGCAATATCATTATTTCTAAATAATGTACAAATATTGTTTAAAGGTACTAATCACACTCTGAGCCTTTAAGCAAGTGTAATGTTTGTTGGTGGAGGGTCTTGCCCTACTATCATCAAAGATCACTATTACAAATCTACATCTACACTAATAAAAGAGAAACATGCAAATTGGTGTCACTCTGCTACACCTCAAGCCACATCCACCAGCCAATCAAAGTGACTATATGCAAATTAACCCAACCAAGATGGCAGTCGGCAGCCACAGAGCAGGAGCAAGCAGGAGGCTTGGTTGTCCCAATGATGGAGGAAGCCAAGCTTCTCACCTGCCCTGGCCCACTGTGGCCTCTACTCAAGGTAACAAAGTTTCAATTATAGAAGATAAGTAAATCCCAGATTCCTGCTTCCACCCAGCCTCACTGGGAGCTTAGGTCACTGGGGAGCTTGGACAGCCTCCAAACAGCCATCAGCCCCTCACCCAGGCTGCTCAGGCACCCAAGCAGGACCTCCCACTCTGAAGGGGATGTGGCCAGGCTGAAAACAGCCCTTGACCCCTCTCTTACCCAGGCTGGCCAGGCACCGGGCCTCTAGTATGTATACAAAAGTCTAAGTGACCAAATGACCAAACATCCAAATGACCCATCGGCAGGTCGACTGGTCTCTATGACATGTACTGACCACTAGGGGGCAGATGCTCAATGCAGGAGCTGCCTCCTGGTGGTCAGTGTGCTCCCATAGCCAATCTCCTGCAGTCTCTTCCCCAGGCCTGCTGGCCCAGATCAGCCCAATTATGGCCAGAATGAGGGACCCCACCTGTGCACAAATCCATGCACTGGGCCTCTAGTATAATAATAATGGAAAAGTTGGAAATATTGAGAGAATCATCACAATGTGTCACAGAGAACTGAAGTGAACAAATACTATTGGAAAATGACTCCAATAGACTTGATTGACTCATGGTTGCTATAAAACTTAAATTTTTAAAAGGCACAATATCTTAAAGGCACAATAAAACAAGGTATGCTTGTAGACTGAATCAACAAAGCTAATGTCTTGCTTAGTATGCTAACTGGACAAATCATTGTTTAGATGAAATGACATTGAGGGCGGGATTACATAAGTTCAAACAAAAAGTACCTCACTGGTTTTGCCATCAGTATTCTTCTCTATTTTTCTCTTATATGGGATTTACAATATTAGCAAGACTCTACTGTAATCCTGCGGATAAGAAATGCACAGCTCCTGAGTGCTATAGTATGTTTATTATAGTAGGTTTTATTTTTACATTGAATTGCTGCTAATAGATCATTTAACTGTCTTTAAAAAAATTTAACCATGTACGCTAAGCAAAGGCTTAAGAAAAATAAAATTGTGAGGAGTAAATTCTGGGACAAATCCCATTTGTCAAACAGTTTAGTGAGAACTTCATCCAGAAAAATAAAAATTGTAGCAATTGCATTTACTTTGGTTTAAAGAGACCCAGCAGGGGTAGCAAATCTTAGGTAGCACAAAATGCCTTTAACAGGCTCCAGCTTCGAGCCAGTCACTGATACGTGATTTCTAATTACTTTTGCAGTTTGTCTCTGTTTAGCACAGTCACAGCTAATTGACCAGAAAATTTTGGTTAGAATGTACTAAGCTGTGGCTAAATTTTTACTGTTATTATTCTGGTTTCTTTGTGAACATCTCAACTTTACTGCATCATTAAACCTTAAATTAGATTTTGATAATAAGAATATTTTATAGAATTGTTTGAACAACTTCAATATTTAAGTAGGAGCTACAGTATTCTTAACTCCACTCTCATATCTTCTTAAAATATTCATACACATTCTTTCTGGGTTATTAAGAAGAATGGCACTTTGATTTCAATTAAACACTTCATTTGAAAGCCATGACTAATAAATGTCAAATGCTAAAGGTGTTTTTATGGTAAGTGCATATCAGAGCATCTTTTGTAGAATAAAAGAAATTTAAGGCAGAGGGTTCTCAGTTTCAGAACTGCTTATGAGGTGTATTTACAAGCAAGGTGGCAATTAACTACCTCAATTTAAAAACTTGCATTATTTATTTTCATGTTGGGAATGTGAGCTAAGCAATTAATTCATTCTCTAAGCCTAGAAAAATAATAAATGATTGAGTTTGTTGCATAAATATCTACTTTGTCTATATATTGTGTATTACCAAAGCATATGACTAGAGAATTAAAAAATGCTTAGCCACAGTGGTAAAACAAGGCAATAAAACATAAAAAGCTTCATTACCGAGCCTCCATATCTGCTTTAACTTAAATTATATCTGCTAACATTATCACGTGGTTTTTTATTTGTTTGTTTGTTTGAAAAGAAAAGAGCTGACCCACATTGTTAATGTCAGATATTGTGGGTAAATTAAAAAAAAAAAAAAATACAACAGATCTAACCTAGTCGTTTTGAGCATTAACATCCAAGTACTTTTTTCTAACTTGGCTATCAAAGAAGTAGACAGCAAGTACTTAAAATCATTGCAATAAGGCTGGACTGTGAAGTCCAATGCAAAGTCTCTTAAAACATTTTTTTCTGATTATATATCTTAAGGCAGTAGCAGTTTGTGCTAACACATGGAAAAATTACCTAAAAAATATAAATAAAGCATGCCTCATACAATGCATTCATTCTCAAAATTGATCATACAGAAGTAACTTGAATTTGTCTACAATTCATATAATCATGAAGTGAAAACCTATAGAAGAAATAAAGAAAGAAGCTAATGGAAGGGCCCAACTAAAGGCATGCAAATTCTGGGTCCTTCTAATTTTCTGTTTACCACTGGATAACACACATGGCTCTCTATAGTCATGAGTTCAGTTTTCTAGTAGACATAAATTCTGATTTAAATTGAGCCAAAGAGAATAGATAAGACCCCTAGAGTATATTGACTTGGCCCACTTCCCATCTTCCACTAGGCTCGTTGCCTAATTGCCATTAGCCTCTGATAAAATGCATTTATTTTCTCAGCTAAAATATCTGTTTGAAAGTCAGTAAAAGGTGATATATATATATATATATATATATATATATATATATATATATATATATATCATCACTATAAATTAAAACAAAGAAAGAACAAAAGTGGATAGAGCTCAAAACTGTTAGAGAATATACTTATTTAAACTACCAGTTTTATTTTTGTCTATATAAAATAACATTCATATTAAGCTGTTAGTTAAAATACTAATTTAAAAAAACGAAGAAACCGCTAACCAGTAATTTACATGATGGATTTTATTCTTGGAATATAGTACTAGAGTCAACGTTTTCATTCTAGGTGAATTAACAAAAAAATAAAAAATTTTAAGAGCCTACAAAATACTAAAGCGATGAACTGATTGTTTTATGCTTAAAAAAATCACCTTTCCCTTAATTCTATTGTATAATTCCAAGGGAAATCCAAAGCAAACAGTTTACATTTATTTTTACTTATTTTTAATTACATAAGCGTGATAAAACATAGGAGCTCAACAGATGCTAAGCAGATGCTTTGTATTTTACATAGATACAAAATTGTATAAGCATTTATTCAATTGGAAACGACCTTAGAATTTATTCAATCCAATGTCCAAGTTCAACCCCCCTCTCCACAGGATTTACTTTTTTTGTCAGGTTTCAAATGCTGGAATCTGAGTGGGTTCGGATGGAGCACGGTCTCTTTCCTGCCTCACACTCCCAGACACTTCATAGAGTTAAATTATAAGCCTGATCCTCAAAGCACATGCATCTGTCACCCTTCCCCGATTTACTCTAACTCCTTCAACTCAAAAATCAAGGGGGAAACTCAGGAGGGTAAATGGTACATCCAAGTTCCCAAAGTGTGTGGGTGGCCATTCTGGGTCAGCCCAGATCTCCTCGATCTTGGTTCCATGCTGCACTGGGGCCTTTGCATCACCCATGGAAGTAAAGTGTTACACATAGTAAGCCGGAACCAGTGTTTGAATATTGACAGCAGCTAGCGCTCCACAGAATAAAATCCTCTAATCATTTATTGGCATTAACCCCCCTCCCTCCAAGCTGAGTGCTCCAAGGAGTTATAAACTCCTTTCAGAACACGTCTTCAAAATCTAATGCCTCAAGGGAACTTCACAGTCCATGCATGGGCACAGAGAAAAAGATATTACAAAAGGTTAACAAATCCGTATTAACTTGGAATAAATAAGCAATGCAAAGTCAAGGTATATCACAGCACACACAGCAATGGTGTTGTCACTGGCACAACTTAAATTAAAAAGTGAGACTAATTTGATCATGTATAATACAATTTACAATTGTATAAAAATAAATTGATACAACAAAAGCAAGGAAATTGTACCAACTGCAACAGCCACACAAAAATTTAAATATTTAGATAATATTCTACAAACAAATGGGCTCAAATCCATAAAGTAAAAGCGGAGTAGAATTTGGAATACATAAGCCTTTGCAACAGAATAATGCTTGCATTTTCCTTTTTTTTTTCAAAATGAGCAGTTATTGGCACAATATAGAATTATGCTAACTTACCTTATTAAAAGTTCATTCAAGAGTAAAAGTATAACATTCTAATTAAAGTAATTAGGTCTTACCTTAATTGAAAGATCCTAGGGCAACCGGAGGGTCTTTGCAGATTACAGGACTCTGACAAGCTGAACCCAAGGCTCTTTCTTCACCCAGGTACCTAACAGTCAAAGCCCATTTCCTGTTCCTAAAAAACAAAACAAAACAAACAAACAAATAAACAACAACAAAAAACACAGAGGTGATCAATTTAAATTGGAAGCTATATTAGATAATTTAAAGTTGGCCCCTGAATTTATTCTTTAGTTAATGCTTTTCAGAGTTACTTTATCAGTTATTCTCTATTGTTAGCATCTCTATCTCCTCTTTTTTAGAAGTCAAGAATGTATAAATACACTTGGTTTTTTTTGAGCACAGCATTTTATTTTGAGGACAAACACATACACAGACACACAAATATTTTCTTCTCTTGCTCTCACTTGCACATATGTCTACACTAGGGGCCCGGTGCACAAAAATTTGTGCACTCGGGGTGAAGGGAGTCCCTCAGCCTGGCCTGTGCCCTCTGACAGTCTGGGACCCCTTAGTGGATGTCCTATAATGGCCCCAGTCTGCCAGGCGCCTTCTGTGTGTGTGTGTGTGTGTGTGTGTGTGTGTGGCCACTGGGGACCTGCCCCTAGCCACATCTGAGGCTTGGAGCAGTCCTCCTGTGTGTGTCTACCTGCTGGGGGCCTGCCCCCAGGCACACCATGGAGGCTTGGAGCAGGCACCCCTTCTATGTTGATCTCTCAAACTCTTGCCCTCCCCTGCATGTTGTTCCCTTTTTTGAGCTGTGGCCAGGGCTGGGTGCTGCCTGCCTCCCAAGCTTGCCTACTGCCCATCTTCTTCCAGCCACCAGAAAGCAGGGAAAACCCCGCCTCGTGGTCAGGCCAGCCTTTTCCTGCTCCCTGATCCCCGGAGGGGACCTGGGAAGCCGCCAAGCAGGCCGCCGACTCTTTCCCACTCACCCATCCCCTGCTGCCTTCCTTTCCCGCTTCCTGGTACTGCCAAGGGGTCTGGGGAGCTACCAAGCAGGACCCCGGACCCTGCAGCCTTGTTTTCCCACTCCCTGATGCCCCGTGAAGGGCCTGGGCAGCCACCAAGCAGGCTGATATCCCCCCCACTCCCGCTGCCTCTTTCCCACTCCCCAGCCCGCCACCTTGCTTTCCCACTTCCTGGTGCCCTGCAAGGGGCCTGGGAAGCCCACCAAGCAAGCCACTCACCCCCTGCTGCCTCTTTCCCACTCCCTGATGCCCCTCCAAGGGCCTGGACAGCTGCCAAGCAGGCCGCTGACCCCCTGCCACCTCTTACCCGCTCCCCGATGCCCTGCAAAGGGCCTGGGAAGCCCACCAAGCAGCCCGTTGACCCCCTGCCACCTCTTACCCGCTCCCTGATGCCCCGCAAAGGGCCTGGAAAGCCCACCAAGCAGACTGCCAGCCCCCTGATGCCTCCTTCCCGGTGCCAGCTTCCCGGTGCCCTCCAACCCTGCCACCTCTTTCCCGCTTCCCGGTGCCCTCCAACCCTGCCACCTCTTTCCCGCTTCCTGGTGCCCTCCAACCCTGTCACCTCTTTCTCACTCACGGGTCCTGGATCCTGCGTTGTTCTGCCCTGCAGCCACTCTGTGCACTCAGGAGGTCCCTCAGCCCCGCCTGTGCCCTCTCGCAGTCTGGGACCCCTCTGGGGATGCCCACCTGCTGGCATGCCTGACCAGCCTGGATGAGGGGCTTTAAAGCTGCCCACAGCTCCCATTGACCCCATGTCCCAGCAAGGCTGGCTGGACGCAGGTTTCAGGGGTTTATCTCCTATAATTGATGCTGTTCCTTTAAGGGCTGGGGTTTGTTTATCTTCTATAATTGATGCTGTTCCTTTAAGACGAGGCCTTTAACTAAGGAAGCCTCCTCTGCCTCACCTCCCGGCTTCTATAATGAAACAATTGTTACTCTTAGACTCAGGCCCGGCTTATTTATGTTGCAAATGTGTTGCAAATGTGTTTTGCTTCAGGCAAAAGGCTAAGGAGCCCGCGCACAGGTAGTTTCGCTTTCACTCCTGCTGCAACGGACGCTGCCTAAATGTTTACTCAGGTCCGTGAGTGGCGGCCGCCATGTTGGCTGGGTTAATTTGCATACAGTCACTCTGATTGGCTGTTGGGCGTCCCAGAGAAACGGTTAATTTTACTATTCCACTTTTATTAGTTTAGATATGTACATATGTACTTTAATATATCTAGCCTAAATGGCACACATACTTTGTGACATGCACAACTAACACAATAAAATGTAAAGCAGACGACACATAACTGGACACAAAGTTTATTTTCTCTTTGGGGAGAATGGGCTAACCAAAGGAAGAGATGCTTAGAAAGGGCACTTGTATGACAGAAAGCTTGGCAATTCTGTTGAATACTGTGTGACCTTGGATAATTTCTGTAACTATTTAAATATAAATATATTCAGTTTAAAAGATAAAAATAAGTTTAAACTATTGTTATTAGAGCCATTGCATATAACGTGCCTACCGCATTGCCCGACATGCACTCAATAATTGATTGATATTATACTATCTAGTAAAAGAGTAATATGCAAATTAACCATCACAAGATGACTTCCCCATGAGGTCAAAAATGGCCACCACAAGATGGCCAGCAAGGGAGGACAGTTGGGGGGGACCCAGGCCTGCAGGGGAGGACAGTTGGGGGGGACCAGGCTGGCAGAGGAGGACAGTTGGTGGGGGACCCAGGCCTGCAGGGGAGGACAGTTAGAGGGGGGGCCCTGTCCTGCAGGGGAGGACAGTTGGGGGGGACCAGGCTGGCAGAGGAGGGCAGTTAGGGGAAATCAGGCCAACACAAGAGCAGTTAGGCATTGATCAGTTTGGCAGGGGAATGGTTGGGGGCAATCAGCAGGCGAGAGGTTGGGAGCCAGCAGTCCTGAATTGTGAAAGGGGTGTCCAACTGCCCGTTTAGGCCTGATCCCTCTGGGCAGTTGGACATCCCTCAAGGGGTACTAGATTGCAAAGGGTGCAGGTTGGTCTGAGGGACACTCCCCCACCCCCCACTGCCACTCTGTGCACGAATTTCTTGCACCGAGCTTCTAGTCTAATATAATAAAAGAGTAATATGCAAATTGAACATCACCCAAGATACCTAAGCAACACCCACCAGCTAAGCCACGCCTCCTAGCCAATCAGAGCAGTGGTATGCAAATTAACCCAGCCAAGATGGCAGCCAGCAGCCACGGAGCTCGAGTAAACAGCAGGCTTCCATTGCAACTTTCTGCCTAGGCTGGCTGAGCCTCTGGTCACGGTAACAATGTTCCAATTATAGAAGCCACGGAGCTGAAACAAACAGGAGGTTTCATTACCTGCCTAGGCCTCAATTTAAAGCAACAGTGTTTTAATTATCTAAACTAATAAAAGCATAATATTGAAATTGACCATTTCTTCAGGACGCCTAAGCCATGCCCACCAGCCAATCAGAGAGGCTGTATGCAAATTAACCCAGCCAAGATGGAGGCTGGCAGGGCAGCTCTGCACTGGGAGCCTCTGGAGCCAGCACAACCTTGCCGGATGTGTCAGCTCAGTGGGGGGAAGGGTCCGGCCCGGGTCCTCCTCAGGGCATCCAGGAACACCTGTCCAGGGTCCGCTACCTTCATCTGCCCCCCAGGGGCCTCCACAGGGCATGCGGGAGCGTCTGCTGTACAGTGCAGAGAATTCAAAGTTAGTCCGCTGCCCGGCTCCACCCCGGGTGTGTTTGCTCAGCAGCAGGGCCCCACTGAGGGATCCTGCACCAGCGTCCGCCCCTGGCTCGCCATCCAGCTCTGTGCCAGCTCTGTCCCCTCAGTGGTGGGGGCCCACCAGGTGTGTGCGATCGTGGGCCCTCCAGTGGGAAACATCCAGGCCTGCACTCACCAGCCCTCCCACCCCCCAGTGCATGAACCCTGAAGGGGCTGTGGGCAGTCTGAAAAAATGGTCCTCAGCCCCTCACCCAGGTTGGCCAGGCGCACAAGCAGGTGGACTTACCCACCCCCCTGAGGCATCCCAGACTGCAAGAGGGCACAGGTCAGGCTGAGGGACCCCCCCCACCACCAAGTGCACAAATTTTTGTGCACTGAGCCCCTAGTTCATAGGTTGATGCTCCACCACTGAGCCATGCTGGCTGGGCTTCCTTAAGCTTTATATAATAGAAATAATAACATGTCATAGAATAATCAACCACCAAAATACATAATAAAATAATATTTCTGAATTTTAATATCAAATTCCTCTGCTTTTAGAAAAATGAATGTCTGTTAGATCCTATGGGTTCATCCAGTTTGTAAGTCCCAAACAACTCTTCTTTTTTTCTTCATGAATTCTGGATCTTCTTGGTAAGAGTAACCTAACTTGGTTAATATGTGAATCATAAGCTTTCTGGACTAACCTATTATCAAATAAAAGTCCTTCATTCAAGATTGTTGACATTACATCATTAGTATAGATACATATACATGTGCACCCATACACACAGTTCAGGACACTTTAAACTATTTTGTTTGTGGGGTATTAAAATAATATGAAATGGGGAGGATTGAAGTTCAGGACCCAATCTTCATCTTTTATTTAAAAGGGCCTCGATATTCTATTTAAGGGCAAGGTTATTCAATAAACCAATTACTGTCTCAGTACAAATGTAGGCTTCTTCAACACTGAAAATGAGAACTGTAACAAAACTGGTTATAGGCATGCTCACAATGATTAAGTTTTCAAGCTACAAATCAAGTAACGTGGGAATTTAAGTTACATGGGACTTTTACCCTAACCCTACTCTTTTAACTGGATAAAAATGGCATGTTTCCACATGCGTACTATATTTGATTAAAAACAAATTGAAAGGAAGCACCAGCCAGCCCCCCAAAACTACCCAAACTGTGCTGATTGGGTGAGAGAGCTGAAAAGCTGTGTGCCAGTTTGTGTAACGAAGTGCCTTTGATTAATCCTTACCTATTCTAGCACCTAATCCAAAATTCTATCCACTAAATGAAATGAACTCTAGTTTCAAGTATGGAGGTACATTATTTAGGATATTATTTTTTTCAAGTTCTTAGAAAAAGTTGCTTGAATGAGTTCCTTGAGGACCTTTCAAGTATTACCTAGTCAGAATACTAGAGCTAGAATGAAGCTTAGAGATTATCTCCTTCCATACACAATTCTCTATCATGATATCGCACTAACTGTTTTAGTTGATAATAGATTTCACCCAGGCTCTAATATCCAATATTTTAGAGATAAAATATCAGGAATGAATAGCCCTACTTGTCTAGAGAATTCTCCTCTATACAGTCTTTTAAATGGTATATATACACTTGTATCAGAAAGACAAAATGGTACATACAACTCTTTGGAAATTGTCTTTAGTTCTGATGCTGGCTTGATACAAACATATTAAAACAAAAATTTTGAATTTTATTTTTAAAATTTTATTGGGGTGACATTAATCAACATGAACATATAGGTTTCATGTATGGATTACTAATTTAAAAAATCTGTATATAGAACCATGTGCCCATCACTCAAAGTCAAATCTTCTCCTGTCACCTCATATTAGGACCCCTTTCTTCCCCCAACCCCTCCCTCTGGCAACCACCACACTGCTTTCTGTGTTCCTAAGATATAGTTTTATATTCCACAATTAAGTGAAATAATACATTTCTAATTTTTTTCTGTTTGACTTACTTCACTTTGAATAATGTTCTCAAGGTCCATCCATGTTGCTGTAAATGAAGCTATTTCATCCTTTCTTATGGCTGTGTAGTATTCACGTATATCTACCACATCTTCTTTATACAGGCCTCTATCATAGGGTAGGGCACTTTGGCTATTTCAAACTCTTGACCACTGTGAATAGAGCTGCAATGAACAAAGGGGTGCATATATCTTTGCATATAAATGATTTCGAATTTTTTGGGTATATACCCAGGAATGTGGTTGTTGGGTTGTATGGTAGCTCTATTTTTAATTTTTGAGGAATCATCAGACTGTTTTCCATAGTGGTTGTACCAGTCTACATTCCCACCAGCAATGTAGGGTTCTCTTTTTTCCAAAACTTCTCCAATACTTGCTGTTGCTTGTCTTGTTGGTAATGGCCACTCTAACTGGTATAAGGTGGTATCTCATTGTAGTTTTAATTTGCATTTCTCTGATTACCAGTGAAGTTGAACATCTTTTAATATATCTATTGGCTGTTAGTATGTCTTATTAGGAGAGGTATATTTTCAAGCCCTCTGCTCACTTTTTGATGGGATTATTTATTTCTCTGGTGTTGAGTGTTACAAGTTCTTTATATATTTTAGAGATTAAACTTCTGTCAGAGCTATTGTTTGTCCCATCTGGTTGACTCCATGATTGTTATGTTGTCCATTTCTTTTGCTGTGTAGAAGCTCTTCAGTTTTATATAATCCCATTCATTTATTTTTGCCTTTATCTTCCTTGCCTTTAGGGTTAAGTCCATAAACTGTTTTCTACCACCCAGGTCCATAAGTTTGGCAGCTATGTTTTGTGTGTGTGTGTGTGTGTGTGTGTATGTTTCTCTATGTGACTTATAGTTTTGGGTCTTATGTTTAAGCCTTTGATCCATTTTAAATTAATTTTTGTACATATGGACAAACTGAAATCCACTTTCATTCATTTGCATGTGGCTTTCCAATTTTCCCAGTACCATTTATTAAAGAGACTATCTTTACTCCAATGTGCATTTCTGGCTCCTTTGTCAAAATAGCTGTCCATACACGTGTGGTTTTATAGTTGGGCTCTCTATTATGTTCCATTGATCTGTGTATCTGTTTCTCTGCCAATACCATGCTGTTTTGATTATCATAGCTCTGTCTTTTATTTTAAAATCAGGTAGCATGATACCTCCAGCATTGTTCCTTTTTTTCTCAGGATTGCTTTGGCTACTCTGGGTCTTTTGTGGTTCCATACAAATCTGATGATTTCTAATTCTATTTCTTTAAAAAATGACACTGGAATTTTGATGGGGATTGCAATAAGTCTGTATATTGCTTTGAGTAAAATGGCCATTTTGACTATGTTGATTCTTCCAAATCATGAACATGGAATATTTTTTCATTTTGATGTGTCTATTTTAATCTCTTATAAATAATGTTTTGTAATTTTCAGTATATATGAATTTCACATTTTCATTAAGTTTATTCCTAGGTATTTTATTCTTTTGGTTGTGATTGCAAAAGGAATTGTTTTCTCCATTTATTTTTCTGAAGTTTTGTTGTTGGTATACAGGAAGGCAATGTGTTTTTGCACATTGATTTTGTATCTGCAACTTGACTGTATTTGTTAGTTGTTTCCAGTAGTTTTTTGGTAAAGTCTTCAGGGTTTTGTATATACAGCACCACATCATCTGTAAAAAGTGACACTTTGATTCTTACCTATTTGGGTGCCTTTTATTTCTTTCTCTTGCCTTATTGCTCTGGCTACAACTTCTAATACAATCCTATCTAATAAAAGATTAATATGCAAATTAGGTGTCACTCCATCACAAAGATGGCCTCTCCCATAGCCACAATATAGCTTCCCCCATAGCCACAAGATGGCGGTGCCCAGGCAGGCTCAGCCCTGCCGCTGAACTAGTCAGGCCTATTAGCCAACCAGGGGAGATGGGGGCCCAAGGAGTGGAACAGGTGATAAGAGGGGGCTGAAGGTCCCCTGCCCAGGCCAGAGGACTCAGGCATGGGCAAGGGTGGAGCTGGTGATTGGAGGGGGCACAGGTGGAGCCAGTGATGGAAGGGGTTTGAGGGAGCCCTACCCAGGCATAAGGTCTTGGCCAGAGGCCTCCGGCCAGGGCAGGGGGTAGCCTGCGATCGCAGGGAGTTGGGCACTGGTGCAGCTGGAAAAGCAGGGGTCTGGGGGTGCCCTGTCCAGGCCTGCAGCCTTGTCCAGAGGCTGCCAGTGGGGCAAGGGCAGAGCCAGTGGTGGCAGGGGGAAGGATCAGAGCCTGTGATCGCAGAGGCCTGGGCAGGGTCGGAGCTGGGATTGGAGGGGTAGGAGTGGAGCCAGTGATTAGAGTGAACTACAGATTAAACATCTTTTCTGACCACTCATTGGCTAAGCTCCCTGCATGCCACTGGTAATATTCTTGGTAATTTGGGTAATAAGAACCCAAAAAGGCGATCTAAGGTTTTTCCATCACACTCTTAGAGAAAAAAAAAATGAAGGTCCACTGCTGGAGGGCTAAGAAATGTCATATCCTGCCCTTGCCGGTTCAGCTCAGTGCATAATGCCTCAGCTTGCTGACTGCAGGGTCTGGCTTCAATTCTGTTCAAGGCCATGTACCTAGGTTTCAGTCTCCTCCCTGGCCAGGGCCCAGGTCAGGGCATATGGAGGAGGCAACCAATCAAAGTGTTCCTCTCACTTTGATGTTTCTCTCTATCTTTCCCTTCTCTTCCACATTCTCTAAAATTTAATGGAAACATATCCTCAGGTGAGGAGAAAGAAAGAAAGAAAGAAAGAAAGAAAGAAAGAAAGAAAGAAAGAAAGAAAGAAAGAAAGAAAGAAAGAAAGAAAGAAAGAAAGAAAGAAAGAAAGGTCATATCCTATGAAAGACACATCTTGAAAATGCCTAAAGAAAGCTGTCATGTTTTCATGGTGAAGGGACTGGAGTCCGTGTTGATGAAAACACCTTGGTGGCTGTGGTGACTGGCAGTGGCTGCAGCAGCAGGGTGATGGGGCTGGTGGCTTCCCCTGATTAGCCTGGTTGCCTCCCACAAAGGGAGGCCAGACTGCAGCTTAGGCCCACTCCCAAAGAGGAGGAGGGAGCGAGCCTAAGCTGTCAGTAGGACACCCTCTTAGGACTTTTAATATGTGAGAAGGGGCAGGCTGGCTGAAGAATGTCCCCCATCCCCAGTGCTCAAATGTCATGCACCGAGACCCTACTGGTGAATAAGAGTGGTGAGAGTGGACATCCTTGTCTTGTTCCTGATCTTAGGAGATAAGCATTCAGTTTTTCACCATTGAGTATGTTATTGGCTGAGGGTTTATCATATATGGCCTTCATTATGTTAAGGTACTTTCCTTCTATTACTATTTTATTGAGCATTTTAATCATAAATGGATGTTATATTTTATCAATGATTTTTTTGCATCTATTGATAAAATCATATTATTTTTATTGTCTTTAGTTAATGTGGTTATTATTTTGATTGATTTGCAAATGTTGAACCATCCTTGTGTGCCTGTAATGAATCCGACTTGATTGTGAACAGAAGTCAAGGATCAGATTGCTTCACTAGTGAATTCTACCAAATATTAAAGGAAGAATTAAAGCCTATTCTTTTCAAAAGCTTCCAAAAAATTGTAGAGGCAATACTTCCTAACACAATCTATGATGTCAATATAAGCCTGATACCAAAACCTGGCAAAGGTAACACACACAAAAAAAGAAAACTATAGACCAATATCCCTAATGAATACAGACACAAAAATCCTCAACAAAATACTAGCTAATCCAATCCAATAGTACATCCAAAAACTAATGCATCACGATCAAGTGGGATTCAATTTTATTAAGCAGAGCATATTAAAACAAACAAACAAAAATGACAAGCAAGCAAACAAACAACCAAACACATAACATATTTCAATTTAGCAAAGTTTCTATGGGGGTTAATGTAATATTATTAACAACCATTCTTTTGTATGGCTGCCATTTTCTTACCATATAGAGAATGATTTCTTCTAAAACAATTTTTCTTGACACCACTCTACTGATCAAGAACTTACAAAAATTTCCTGTTATCAATCACAGAAGTGTCATTTTCACTTTAACATTCATTGAAAGCCCACCATAAGCTAAGCATATCAACTCCAAATAATTATATATGGCTTTGGGGTTCTTTAATATCTTGATCTACCTCTAGGATTTTTTGAAGGCAATGACTGTGCCTTGGTTTGTGGTGTCCTCATATCACTGTGCCAAAATTTAGAGTATGCTCAATAAATGTGAGCTAAAGGGCATCTGTGACTCAGCATTTCCAACCTTTTGCCTATCACAGACCTCATTGCCCATTGGAAGAACATATTGAATGTTTCCTCCATGCCTTTTCTCTTGTTGGTCTTCATTGATAATGCATTCATTCTGCTCTTTTGTCTAGTTTCTACTTACTTTCCAAGAATAACTTATATCATGAAATCTATTCAACCCTAGCCATTTATTAAACTCTAATCTCAGGACAAAGAGTAGAAATATCATAGTCATACTTCTTATATACCCCCCACAACTCCTAACTGGCTACTATAGAGAATACAGGTAGTTGGTGAGCTAGGGAAAGATGCACATCTATTTTTGTTGATTTAGATAAGTGATTTGCAAACTATGGGCCATGGGCCAAATTCAGCCTGCTATCTGTTTTGATAAATAAATTTTCGCTGGAACACAGCCATGTCCATTTGTTTATGTATTGCCTATGGCTGCTTTCCTGCTATAACAGCAGAGGTGAATAGTTATGACAGAGACTTTCTGGCCCACAAGCCTATACTATTTATTTTCAGGTCCATTACATAATAAGTTTGTGTATCACTATATTAGATCAGTGGTTCTCCAGTGTGGGCCTCAGATGAGATGTGATCCATTCACATCCTTAAACACTCCATAATCAAGTAGTTCTTAAAATGTGGACCTGGATAGACAGTACCAGCATCATCTGGGAAGTTGTTAGAAATGCAAAATATCAGCCCCCATCCCAGACTACAGATCAGATACTCTGTAGACAGGAACCAGTAATCTGTTGTTGTTGTTTTACTAGCTACCCAAGTGATTCTCATTTACACTAATATCTAAGAACTACTGAATTAGACCATAATGATTTAGCCTGGGTGTGGCAGATCCCAGGCTATGCATTTTTTTCCAATGGCTACTAGTGTGTACAGAGAATTTAAATGATTAAAATATATCAATTATATTTCACCTGAGCGGAAATTAACACTTTGGGTGTACACTAAGAAACAAAATTACTATGATGTGAGAATTGCTGTAACACTCTTAGTAAATGCTAATAGAGCCACCAGCTATCTATTCCAAAGAAAGACAACATACCAAGTACCAAAGTATAAAATTGTAAAATCTATCCAAAAATAGATTGAATTATCAAAGTCATCTCTGCTATAGGACTGCCTGTCAAGACAAATCTTTGTACAATGGTTCTCAGCAAGGACTGGGTGAAGTGAACTGCCACTCAATATGGGACTATGCTAATCAAGGATTTGTTCCAACATGCATATTCTGTTCCCAAGTCTCAAATGTGGTCAAGTAGCACATTCCATGATAGTGTGATGATAGTGTGTGGGTAGAAAAAAGGAATAATCACTACCAAGCTTTGTGTGTTTTGTGTGTGTGTGTGGGGGGGGGGGGAAATACACACACACACATACATACAGACTAGGGGCCTGGTGCATGAAATTCGTGCACTGGGAGGGGGGTTCCTCAGCCCAGCCTGCCTCCTTTCACATATTGGGAGCCCTCAGGGGATATCCTAATGATGGCTTAGGCCTGCTCCCTGGTCCCCATGGGGAGCCGGCCTAAGCCGTAGTCTGGCCTCCCTTTGTGGGAAGTGACCAGGCTAATCAGGGGAAGCTACCAGCTCCATCACCCCACTGTTGCAGCCACTGCCAGTCACCACAGCCACCAAGGTGTTTTCATCAACACAGACTCCAGTCCCTTCACCATGAAAAAATGACAACTTTCTTTAGGCATTTTCAAGATGTGTCTTTCATAAGATATGACATTTCTTTCTTTCTTTTTATTTTTATTTATCCTCACCTGAGGATGTTTCCATTGATTTTTAGAGAATGTGGAAGAGAAGGGAAAGATAGAGAGAAACATCAAAGTGAGAAGAATACTTTGATTGGTTGCTTCTTGCATCAGCATTGACCTGGGCCCTGGCCAGGGAGGAGCCTGCAACCTAGGTACATGGCCTTGATCACAATTAAACCCAGATCCTGCAGTCAGCTGGCTGAGGCATTATGCACTGAGCCAAACAGGCTAGGGCAGGATATGACATTTCTTAGCCCTCCAGCAGTGAACCTTCATTTTTTTCTCCAGGAGTGTGGTGGAAAAACCCTAGATGCCTTTTTGGATTCTTATTACCCAAGTAACTAAGAATATTACCAGTGGCATACAGGGAGCTTAGCCAATGAGCATTAGGAAAAGATGTTTCCTCTGTAGTTCACTCCCATCACCAGTTCCACCCCTGCCCGTCCAATCCCAGCTCCACCCCTACCCAGGCCTGTAGCCTCTTGCCTAGGCTGCAGGCCTGGACAGAAGACCCTCCAACCCCCAGTGATCACCTGCTCCACCCCTTCCCAGGTTCCTGCAATTGATGGCTCTGCCCCTAGGCCTCCCCTGCCTCCCCCACCACCTGCCTGGCTAATAAGCCTTGTAACTTCAGTTACGGGGCTGAGGCAGACTGGGCTCTGCCATCTTAGTTGAGTTAATTTGCATGTTTGCTCCTGATTTGTTAGTGGGTGTAGCTTGTGGGCATAAGGGAGTGAGGGTCAATTTGCATATTACTCTTTCATTAGATTACTAGTGGCCCAGTGCATGAAAATTGTGTACATTAAAAGGGGATTAATTAGAGGAAATATTTTAATATTGCTATTTGCCCTTTCTTTATAATAGAAGTGTCAGAGATTAGAGAAAATTAGTAAAACTTATATGAAAATCTTCCTCCTGTCAGAATCTGGGGTGCACCATGGAACCCAGAGTCAAGTCTTCAACCACCCACGTGCACCTCAAAATAGCTTGAGACCCAAACCTGGATGGCCCCCCTTCATTGGGCTAGATCCAGACCCAGCCAGTCCCACCATGTCAAGCCCTGCCAGGTGGGAGGTGCAGCCTCAGGTCCTCTGGGAGCCAGGGTGGGGGGTATGGCCTGAGGTTCCCTGTCAAGCCCCACTGGGCAGAGGGAGTGGCCTGTGATCCCCCAACCTGGTCTCAGCCTGAGGTCCCCTGGCCCAGCACAAGGGTGGGAGGCACACCTTGAGGACCCCCCATCAAGTCCCGCTGGGTGGGGGGCACAGCCTCAGGTTCCCTGGCCTGGAGCCAGGGCAGGGGCATGGCCTGAGGTCTCTGGCCTGACACCAGGGAAGAGGGTGCAGCTTGAGTTCTCTGGCCTGGTGCCAGGGTGAGGGGAACAGCCTGAGGTCCCCCAGTCCAGCACTGGGGCAGGGGATGCAACTTGACATCCCCTGTCAAGCCCCACTGGGCAGGGGGTGCAGCCTCAGGTCCCCCCACCTGGCACCAGGGTGGGGACATGGCCTTAGGTCCCCTGGCTCGGTGCCAAGTTTGGGGTGTGGCCTGAGGTCCCAAGCCTGGCAACAGGGCAAGGGGCATGGGGTAAGGTCCCCCTCAAGCCCTGTGGGTGGAAGGCACAGCCTGAGGTCCCCTGTCAAGCCCCATGCAAGAGGTGGAGGGGGGGTGCACAGCTTCAGGTCCCTGCTGATTGCTCTTTAAGGCTCGTTATAGGAACTTAGCCTCAGCTGTGGGTGCAAATTGACCAGAGTGACAGTCAATTTGCATATTCACTCTTTATTACATAGGAGATATATATATTACCTTACATAATATAGGTAACTTTCACAAAATGATGATTAAAATTTATAGTAAATCTAGCTTCTTCATTGTTTCTATCTAAAATACAGACTATGACCAGAAGGTCTAGCTATGATATGAAAGACTTAGAATATACAAAACAATATGGCAAGGTATTGATATAAAGACAAACATGATAAAGTTCTTCTGGAAAGACCCTTGCATCAATGTATTATATTTAATGCTGAAAGCTAGGCAGCTATATCAGGAAACAACAGTAAAATTATTTAACCTATTGAAGAGTCTCTACATAAAGGTTAAAAGAAACATATGTCAATCAATAAGCATAAACTATTGACTGGCAACCTCTAGAAAGTTCACATTATTTCCTACTCATAAAAAATCACTGTTTCCACCCAACAGTATAACCATTATTTCCCTTTTGAAAATGGCACATAGATTCAATATGCCTAAAAGGTATATAAATATTTTATTCAATAATATTCACTTATGAGTGCTTTCATATTAACATATCTCTGTGGAAAATAGAAAAAGTATTTATATATGCTGTGCAATAGGAAACTGGTAAATATGAGCTTGGGTTTCACACATATGAATTGAGTAAATGATTGGCCACTGTTCAGATGATCTGTTTGAATTCTGATTCAGACCTAAATTTGTAAGCTTTAAATCAAAGGGTAATGGATACACTTATTCATAATACTAGGGGTGCACAAAAATTTGTGCACTTGGGGGGGGTCCCTCAGCCTGGCCTGTGCCCTCTCGCATTCTGGGAACCTGCTGGCATGCCTGGCCATCCTGGGTGAGGGGCTGATGGCTGTTTGCAGGCTGCCCACAGTACCTTCATGGTTCGGGTCCCTACTGGGGTGCCTGGTCATCCTGGGTGAGGGGCTGATGGCTGTTTGCAGGCTGCCCACAGCTCCCATTGACCTAATGTCACAGTGAAGGGTGGCTGGAATCAGGTTTCTGGGGTTTATTTATCTTCTATAATTGAAACTTTGTTGCCATGAGCAGAGGCCCAGCCAACCTAGGCAGGCAGTTTCCTCCATAGCTGGCCTCCTGTTTGCTTCACCTCTGTGTCTTCTATAATTGAAACTATGCTGCCTTAAGCAGAGGTCCAGCCAGCCTAGGGCAGGCAGTTGCAACGGAAGCCTCTTGTTTGCTCCAGCTCAGTGGCTGCCAGCCTCCATCTTGGCTGGGTTAATTTGCATACAGAGGCTGTGATTGGCTTAGGAAGGGGCTTGGCTGGTGGGCGTGGCTTAGGTGTCTCAGAGTGATGGTTAATTTGCATATTACTCTTTTATTAGAGTAGATAGCCCACATTCAAAGAGGAAGTGGCTCTGTGGCTGAGCACTGACCTAAGAAACAGAGGTCACGGTTTAATTCCTGGTCAGGGCACATGCCTCAGTTGAGGGCTGGGGCATACAGGAAGCAGCCAATCAATGATTCTCTTTCATTATTGATGTTTCTATCTCTCTATCCTTCTCTCTTCTTCTCTGAAATAAATTATGCCCTCCATCCCCCACAAGAGGAAAAATGTACAATGAACTCTTTTTATAAGAACTACCATCCCACGGAAAGATAAAAACTATGCTGCATTCAGAAATCATTCACAGGACATATGATACTTATCTAGAGGGACCGTGAGTCACAAATGACATAAAATAGGAAGAAACAGAAGCTGAGGTTGTTAGAGAAAGTAATTAGGAGTAATTCTCTACAGTTTTAAGAAGCAGAAAATCAGACCAAATGTTGGAAACATTTCACAGCAAGTCCATTCACCTCTAGAATCAACCCCAGCTGAAGCTTCTTCAATTGAGTCATTTAAAATTAGACAAGAACCTGACTTTGCCAAAATACCATAGGGAATTATTCAAGGGAAAGACTAGTGAGATGTACAAAATGAATGATTTTTTTTTTACTCATCTTTTACATATACAACTGCCATGATTTTACACACATTAAAAAAGTAGTGAGAAATGGAAATGCTCTGGAGGTTATTCATACTCTTACTGTGCCATATCAATTCATATATACATATATTTTTTAAAAACAAAAGGAAAATGAATGACATAAAAATAAGAGATAAAAACTACTCTTGAATAGTCTGCTTGTTATTAAATTCATGGAAAACATATATTAGAAGATAGAAAGTTAATTTATAAAACTTGCCTAGTTAGTACCATATTTTATTACCAGCAATATCCCAGTATAACATGGAATTGGTAGCCAATAAACACTAAGTGAATGAATAAGTGAACATCTCCTCTCTGGGGTTGACATCCATGAGATATAGGTTCATTATAGTCATTAATCACTGACACCCAACACAGATAGCCTGGGCTCAAATCCTGGCTTTGCTACTTAGTAGCTGTGTGTCCTTGAGCAAGTTACTCAGCCTCCTTATGCCTGGGTTCTCTCATCTGAAAAATAAGGAGAGATTATAATATACTAGCTGCCTCCTAGGGTTTTTCTAAGTACTAATGAGTCAGAAGAAGTAGAGCAGAAAACCTGTTAGACAATAAAATCTCAGTAATGGTGAGATATCCTACCTAATAAGGAGAGAATATGCTAATTGACCCTCACACCCTCACAAAGATGGTGGCACCCACAGCCAATAAGGAGGGAATATGCTAATTTATTGCTCTGCCCTCAAATATGGTGGCACCCACAGCCAATAAGGAGGGAATATGCTAATTGACTGCCACACCCTCAAAGATGGTGGCACCCACAGCCACAGGATGATGGCATCCAGTCCCCTCAGCCCCGCTGGGGTGGCAGGCATACAGTAAGGCCTGGGGGTGGGCCTGGACACTCCACACACCTGCCTCCAGAGTCCCCCAGTCCCCTCAGTCCCCCAGTTACCCAGGGCTGGCCCAATGCACAGGCAAGCCTCAGATGTTGGCTGTCCAATAGCTCAGGGACAGCCCAACGCGCAGGCAAGCCTCAGATGGTGGCTGACCAGCTGCCCAGGGCTGCCCGAGGCTCAGGTAACCAGGGCTGGCCCAGGCTTGCACTGCTGGCAGTGACAGCAGCAGAGATACGATGGGTCATCCCCTTCTCCTGATCGCTGGGTTGCCTCCCATCCCTGAGGGCTCCTGGACTGTGAAAGGGGCAGTCTGGGCTGAGGGACACCCCTCCAGTGCATGAATTTTCATGCACCAGGCCTCTAATCATTAATAACTGCTACTACTATGTACTGTGTTCAATAATGTAGGAGATTTTAGGAAATTAGAAAATGGTCAGAAACCTAAGTTGGAGTGACAAGCCAGAGATTCTTCGTTCACGACTAATCCATTTCTAAAAATCAGTCCGTTCCTTCATAAGATTGATTATGGAAATAAGTGGTGATTCTCAGCCAAGTTAAAAGAAGCTTGTTATTTCCTTCCCAGACCACCAGTCAGTTCATGGACAGTTACTTGGCCTTAGCCTCCTAGGCTTTGTGCTGAATGTCAAGTTCTAGATCTCAGCAAGGCAAGTTATTAATAAAACTTTAGGCTACTTGGTTGTCTGGATTTCACACTTACAAGGCCCCGATCCCTGGCAGCTGTTCCTATATAAAAACTTGCATCTGTGGCTTTAGGGATAGCTGTGACTTTGTCAAACAACTAAAAAATGATAATAGATGTAAAGTATAAGTCAATCTCTCTGGGTTTCAATTCTAGCTAAGCCATGACTTCAAGTTACTTAATCTTTAGGCTTATGTCCTCATCTGTAAAATGAGAGAATTATACAAATTATACCATGTCATGGTATTATATAAAGGATCAAATTTCAGTTAATTCATGAAAAAAATGCTTACAATTGCCCTGTAGGGAGACTATTGGGTTCAACTTCTAGTCCTGATATGTATTAACTGTGTGTTCTCAGGTAACTTATTTTGCCTCACTGTGCCTCACAAGTACATAAAAAAGGCTAGCAATTGCTATTTTTAATAGTTTTATGTGGATATAATTTATACAATAGATCCATTGTATATAACACAAGTTTTAGTAAATTTATACAATAATACAACCATCATCATAATCCAGTTTTATAATATGTTCTCATCCAAAAAGCTACCTATGCTCTTTTGTAGTCAACTCGCACTCCTAATCCCAGCCTCAGGCAGCTGCTAATTGGGTTTTTTTATCTATAGACTAGTCATTTTTGGATATGTGATATTGTAATCGTACAATATATGGACTTTATTTCTGATATCTGTTACTTAGCCAAATATTTTTGAGCTCCATCACATCATAGTATGTATCAATACTCCATTTTTAATTGGCTAAACTTGTCATTTTGTAAGTTATATATCATCATCCTTCAACAATGAAAGACCTTAAGGTTATTTCCTTTCCAGGCCGATCTCTACTCTAAGATTATATTTGATTTTACAAATCTTTAGCTATTAAATAAATAGGAGACTTTGGTGCTTCATCTGTTCACCTGTCAATTAAAATGTTCATTATACTGGTAAGAAGTAACTAACACATTTCCAGACAATCACTATGTTTCATGGTGATTTCCCACATTCCCTCTATTACTGACATTTCAAATCTGTGACTCACTCTTCCCTTTGAATGCTTGACACAAATAATTGTTCCCTTAGGTTTTCCATGGCTTCTTGGTACAGTTGGCACAATTCATATTCTTCATAACTATCTGAATATTAATGGAAGCCAGTAGTATGGGCAGAGGGGAATATCAGGGATTCTAAGATCTGAAAAACACTGAAAGTGGATAATCACCTATGCTCAGTGGGCAGAGAAAAAAATAGCAGGATTCTAAGGAACTTCAGCTTTTAAAATATGACAACTGAAGGAGGCAAGTAAAAGGAGTGAGAAGAATATTAGAAGAAAATAGGGTCATAGTGCAAAGGGGTCAATAGCCTCAACAATGTACATAAATTTAGATAGCACAGAGGTCAAATAATGACAGTGCTTAGAGAATGTCCGCTGGCTCCAAGGCAGAAATAGGCTTGAGACATTTGAGGCAGGCAATGCAAATGAAGAAAGCAACTGCACATACCAGTAAACTAACAGAGCTATAAGGATTAAGGCAAAGTGGGTTGTAGCAACAGCTATCAGCTCCAGCAGAATGTTGCCATGAGAGATGATAAACTCAGGGTGTCAGTTCTTTAAAGAAGTTCAAATTAAATTTAAGAAATGTCTAAAATTTAAAATGTTTTTTAACATATTTTTAAAGAAACCCACAATGTTTATACAAATAATTATACCAAGGGGGATTTATTCCAGACACATACAGCTGGTTCAACATTCAAGAACCAATTAATACAATCCATCACATCAACAGTCTACAGAAGAAAAGGCATGCAGTCATATCAATAGATGCCAAAAAGTATTTATCAGTGCCTAATACCTATTCATGATAAATCTCTCCATTAATTACAGATAGAGAAAAACTTTGTCAACTTGATATATATTTTTAAAATTCTATAATTAACATCATATTAATGTTGAGAAACTAGCTGCTTTCCCTCTATAATCAGTAACAAGGCAAAAACATCCATTCTCCCACTCCTTGTCAACATTGCACTAAAAGAGCTAGCTAATGCAATATGGCAGGAAAAGCAAATAACAGGTATTCAGAGAAGTGTCATGTTGAAATTAAATTTTAGAAGAAAAAATGTAAGTTTAAGGTATAGGTTGTTATACTACAGAATATCTTCTAGTTTCTTCAGAAGAGCTAAAAAAAAATCACTATGATTTTCTGTAGAAAGAGATATTTGTAGATCATTTACCTGGGCAGTTTCTAACTCTTTCTTAGATAGTTTAATATATTTCTATAATTAAGCTGCCTACTTTAAATAGTAGCTATTTCTGAAACTTTACACAAGAAATCAGGATGAAAAACTGATGAACAAAAAAAGATCAAGATAGAGAAGCATCAAACAGACCGTCAAACCTCAGAGGGAAGGCAGGGGAAAGTGGGGCGGTGGAGGTAATAAATCAACCAAAGGACATGCATGCATGCATATAAGTACAACCAATGAACACAGACACTAGGGAGGTGAGGGCATGTGTTGGGGAGGGAGTGGAAGTGCCAGGGAGAGGTCAATGGGGGGAAAAGGAGACATATGTAGTACATTAAATGAAGAAGTAAATGGGAAAAAAGAAACCAGGAATTATTTTAGATTCACTGGGGGGAGGAAATCCATGGTGAGTCCATTCTATAAAATGAAAAAAATCATTTTTCAATGTGCACTCCACCATATATCTAGATGTTCGTGTAAGACGCTTGTTTGAAATATATTTTATTTCCATTTGAGTGAATGATGATGAAATATATTTTATTTCCATTTGAGTGAATGATGACCTGAAGATTTTTTTTTTTTCTGGATGTGAATTTACCTTAGGTTTTTCTGTGACTGGGAAAATGAGATGATAGCTGTTCTTTGATATAATGCATTAGGAAACTAAGTAATTTTGATACTGTTATTTTGAAAGAGTTCCTCCAAGGTAATATTCCTATCCCCTGAATCCATCATGCAAAGATATATTTAGATAAAGATTATATACAACTTCTAGCATAAGACCTTAGCAGTCTATAAAAATAAAAATGTAAATGTTCGTTTGTTCAAAATCTTAAATCTCTGAAAGTTCTTCACCAATTGCTTTGGAATTTTGACACAGCATTGCATTCGAATACACACATGTTTTTATATACCACTATTATATAGATGTCACACCTTTGTTTTAAAAAAATGCTTTTTTGCAAAACAGTGCTATCTGTTGGATATAAAAGCAACACACACTATATTAAATATTTTACGATTCCATTTCAATGTTTTTGATTTATGATCCATGCAATTTAGTTACGTCGAAGGAGGAATTGGTTGAAAAAGAATTTCCCAATATTCAAATCAATTATAAGAATCAGGATTGGCTCAGTGAATGAGCTATTCTTGCGACCAAGAACAAAGGCATCTACGAACTTAACAATATTATTGAATCTAACATTCAAAGCGAGGCAGTCACATACAAGTCCATCGACACTGTTGTGGAAGCAGATGAAACGGTTAATTATCCAACAGAATTTTGGAATTCACTCTATCTGCCAGGGATGTCACCACACGTACTGCAATTGAAAATCAGCATACCAATTATCATGTTGCAAAATATCAACCAGCCGAAGGTCTGCAACAGCACGGGGCTTGCAGTAAAAAATTTAATGAGCAATGTCGTAGAAGCAACAATCTTGACAGAACCTTTCAAATGTGAAGATGTCCTCATTCCTCACATTCCTATGCTTCCAAAAGATATGCCATTTCCATTTAAGAGATTGCAATTCCCAATTCTATTGGCATTTGCAATCACCATCAACAAAGCTCAGGGCCAATCTTTAGAATTGTGTGGTTTAGATCTAGACAGATTGCTTCTCACATGGACAATTATATGTTGCGTGTTCTAGAGTCGGCAAACCAATCTCCATATCAGCACAGACAATAGAACAGCAAAAAATATTGTATATCCACAGCATTGTGCAATTAAACATATTAGAAACATGCGCTTTCTCTATTCTTTCTTTTCCATTTAACCAGAATGAGCCACAGCAACACATGGCCAGGTACAGCTAGTATTCAAGTAAAACTAAGATGTAAGTTTCAGGAGAGTATGAACTTTATATTTTACTAGAGGCCTGGTGCACAAAATTTGAGCAGCCCAGCCTGCACCCTCTCCAATCCAGGACCCTTCAGGGGATGTCTGACTGCTGGTTTAGGCCAGATCCTGGTTTAGGCAGTTGGACATCCTTCTCACAATCCTGGACTTCTGTCTTCTAATTGCTCACCTGCCTGTCTGCCTGATAGCCCCTAACTGCTCCCCTTGCTGGTCTGGTCGCCCCTCACTGCCCCCTGCTGCTGGCCAGTTGCCACCAGCTGTCCCCTCACTGCCAGCCTGGTCGCTCCTAACTGCCGTCCCACCCCCCTTGCCTGGTCACTGCTAACTGCTCCCTTCTGCCGGCCTGGTGGCCCCCAACTGCATCCCCCCTGCCTAATTGCCTCAAACTCCCCAACCCGCTGGCCTGGTTGCCCCCAACTGCCCGCCCTGCCAGCCTGATTGCCCCTCACAGGCCTCCCAATGGCCTGGTTGCCCCATGTAGCCTGCTGCTCAGTTGTTTGGTCATCCCTTACTAACCCCCCTGCTGTCCTGGTCATAGGCAGCCATCTTGTGTGGGTGTGGGGGTTAATTTGATTATTACTTCTTTACTATATAGGATTTACTGATTTATTAAAATCAGTAAATAATCTAAAACAGTATCTGGTACAAAAAGCACTAAATAAATATTTGGTTAACAAATAAATGACTTAGATATTCACTTTGGAAAATATCATTCTATGGCATTGTGGATCAGAAATAGACCAACAAAGAGATTAGAGGAAGTTATTAGCAGCCCATAGATCTGTTCAACTATGAAATAATGAGAACGTAAAAGAAGGCAATAGCAGTGGATATGACAATGCAGCCAGGAAGAATGTAAACAACATCATGCTCAGCAATGAGCCTCTGAGAGCACCAAAAAGGCCTGGAGGAGAAGGGCCCAGGGAAGGTAGTGAGAAGCAATGTTTGGTGACAACAATGTCACAGAAGTTCAGAGGGGACAGGTTCGAGAGTCAGAAAAAAATAATATCTAGTGTACAAAGCAATCAAGTAATGTGAGCATGGCTGGGGTTCAGGGCGAGGTCAACTAATGTGAGCAGGGTGCGTTGAACAACACACTCATCTTGTGCAAAAAAATTAATTAATCAATTAATTAAGGGACCTAAAAAATCAGAAGTCAAGATAATATGTAAATGCATTATTTGTAATAAATAATGTAATATAAGTAAAATTAATCCACGGTGAGCGAAATATGAAAAATTTAATTGAGCTAAGTTGTTGTTTTATTATTCATCTTGGCAAACTAAGGTTCCTTGACTTGCAAAACCTTCACTTTCCCACTGGGCGGGTTTGTGGGATTGGGAATGGTGTGCAAGAATTTGGACAGCATGGGGTTTTCTAGTCATGTTTTATTTTCTATTTGTTTTATCGGGGCACGTCTTTTTCCTTTATCAAGATTCCAACATGGCTTGGCACAACACTGATTAAGACTTAGAAAGCTTCCTTTGGCTTTAGCAACTGGAAAAACTTTGGTGACTTAGTGGGAGTAGTTTCAGTGTGGTAGTGAAGGAAGGGGGCAGATTGCAGCAGATCAAAGAAAGAATAGGCTGAAGGCAAAGAGCCAGAAATGGAGATGTTTGAGGACACAGAAGGCAGATAGTCCTTGAGGCAATACAACTCCTATACTACTCCTTTATTCAGAAGATTCCACCCAAATCTGGTTTCAGGGAGGTAACAATATAGTTTAAAAAAAAAGAGAGAGAAATGAACAAAAGACCAGTCATTTTGACTATGCTGCTTTAGAGACAACCATCTTCATTACAGCATTACATTGATTACTTACGCCTGAGTCTCTGTGTCAACCAACTCAAACCACCATGGTTTGAAACAAAATATTTCTGAAGTGCTTTTTCCCCCATTTTTATTGAATATCTTGGGGTGTCATTGGTTAACAAAATTATATAGGTTTCAGCTGTACAATTTTATAATACATAAGCTGTATATTGTATTGTGTGTTCACCACCATAGTCTGATAATATGTATGTTAATATACCTTTCTTTATAACATACCATATTTCTATAAAGAATTGTTTCCTTGAAACCTTGTTATTGCTACTAAAAATGCAAATTTTGCAATAATATTTAGATTTAGTATGAAACATGTAATAAATCTCCACTTTTAACCTTTTAGACTCACAGATATCTCATGGGGGAAATTCCAAATTGGTTTATAAATGTGACTTCAAGTGTAGAATGATCCTTGAAGCTAAATAATGTCTTTACCCTTAGAATTTTCCAGAATAAATATGAAAATGCAGACATATTTATAAGGATCCACTGAAAACTGTATCAATGTTAATGCAGGTGAGGTAGGACTAAGTAAATTAAAGTGGAAGGTTGCTAATTAAAACAGAATTAAACACTTCAGGAAGAAATCTATATTTTTAATTGTTTTGTGGTAGTATTCTCAAAAGACTAAAGTCTGATTAATTAGGTTATAGTTTTGCCAAACCAAAAGCTTCCCTCCTAAGACTCATTTGGACCAATGGTTAAATGAGAAAAAATACAGAAGACACTTGCAGAATTGGAAAATAATTTATAAAGGAAATGTCTAAAAAGATAAAATGAACACAATATGTGTTCCTTAGAAGGAAAAAAATTGTTACAAGTTAGTAAATAATTCTATTTTCAATTATTGGAAAGTAGTACTTAATGTATGCTGAAACTACTCCCTGGATCAACTCTGGGTTTGTGAAAAGTTAGATTTTTGGTCCCACCAGAATGAGAATCTAAATGGGAGGTGCCCAGAATCTGCATTTTTAATCAATTTTCTCAGGTGATTCTGATAAGTGGCTAGTTTTAAGAAGCTCTGAATATGACATATACTCTATCTTTATAGTATATACTCTATCATTTATGCATGAATGATTTAATAGTAGAAATATATTGCAAAATAGTCCTACCATTCCATTAAAATAGCACATAAATTTTGTAGAAGTTTCTTATAACAAAGTATATTAGATCCATACATATTTTAAGTAAAATAGCAGCATTATAGGTATTTGTTCAATGTTTACAATAAATGCAATAAACAAATCTAATGAATTTTGTAAACCCTCCCTATCTCTGGGAAGCATTAAATATGACTTTTCTCAATCCCTTTTTAATACTTCAGAACTCAAATATTTTCCAATCTCTTATTTGCCTATTCCGGAAATAGCAATGCTCTCCTTAAAAAGTAAAATACATTTCAATATGAACATGGGATTACCATATCAGCATATCAATATTTATTTAGCGAAATATTCAAAGGGCTGACAGGGCTTTAAAACATTTTTCTCAGAATTATCAATTGCTTGTAATAGTCTATTTTAAAATATAAAAACATGTAAGCCGAAGTCTGCGTATAGCTTATCGTTAGAAATAGTCATCATTGAACACACTGTGGAAAACACAACCTTGCCCTGCAATTCTGAGAAAGCTGGGTTTCTGAAAGGTTAGTTGTTAATCAATAGCTTTTAATTAAAACTTTACCTCAAGCTTCTTTTACTTGAACCAGACTGCTTCCCTACACTTTTCTCCCTTCTTTTGTTACCCAGCCTTCCTTCCCATTTCTTACCGACAGCAGCATCTGCTTCAACCCTCATTCCAGTCGTATCCTCCAGAGCAGGCTGCCTGTGGCCTCGCAGTTTTGCTGAGGCCGGTGGCCTCCACTCTTCTTTCCTCCTTGGGGGGTCGCTCATGAACCTGGAGCTCTGAGAAGTGAGGTGGCGTCACAGGAACTCATCAGGTAGTTCTGAGAGGCACCTGGTCTCCTTCTCATCCAAAAGCAGTGCTGCTCCCTGATTGCGTCAAAAGGGGTGGCTCCTGCCTCTGAGGTTTCTTCGTTGGTGGCACACTGCTGCTTCCACAGGTTCCAGCTGGGGCTCTGAATGATTCTGTAAGACTCTGAGCAAAACTAAGTTGTCTTCTGCCCTTCTGCAGACCTGGGAGTCTTGTGTCTTCGTTCAGCATCTGAAGAACTTCGGTAGGCTCATTTGTTAGCTACATAGTTATTTCAGTCGGACTTAGACTGCTTCTACCTCTGCTCCACAGAATCAAGCCAGGCACCAAGATTATTCTATTCGGGGAAAATGCAATAAGAAGCCACATTCCTTATAAGGCAGTTCCCATGCAGAATTACAGAATATGGGGCCTTTCCCCACTGTAATCAGCCTCACTGCCTCACAATGTTCACTTCACTGCCAGTAAACACTGAATTTTCAGTAGGAGACCTGTCCATTTACATAGATTTTAAGTATTCTCTCTTATCTGTTTATTTGAACAAGGAAAACATTTAATAGAATTGTGCTAGATATAGAAGTATTCAATGTCATATTCCAAATGCTTTGGTTTAAAATATAAATATATTTTTAATCATAAATTAAAAATCCTTTGACAGAATATTCCACATATCTAATTCCACTAACTATGCTTTATTAGCATTCATATCTAAAGTTACATTGTTTCACATAAATATCACTGGTTTCATAATTACTAGCACAACGTGTTAGTGTAGGGCACACATTTTTTAATTAAAAAACTACCAAAAAATTGAAAAAATATACTAAAAAATGATATGCTACACACCCATATCTCCCCCCTCCTCCCCACACACACACATACCTTCTTCATTCTCCATGGTTTTCTCTTTCTCTCACTCTGGTTAAATATTTAATAATCATTTAAATTCAACAACAGTCTGCTTAAGTTGAAAATATTGAAATTAGTGATGTAAAAAACCATTTTAAAGTCAATCACTGGAAACACACATTTTGTGCACTTCATTGCATTTTATAGTCTCTAAGAACCATTACAATTTTTAATAACTTGTATCTGGGATTTGAAGCCAAATACTTACACTCAAAAGGCAAAAATTTATTAGGCAAAAGACACCCAAATTGGCACTAAAATGTATTCCCCAGTGATGTTTTAAATGGCTTGTAAAACTGCATTTTATTAATCTAGTCACAGTTACAGAACAACACCCATCTGTACTCCCAACACCCACTTTTATAATGACGATTTTTTTTGCATTTATCACATTTCTGATAAACAGCTCAGGGTTGAATTCCAACACCTTAGTTCCATCTCTTTAATTGAAAAATACTTTATTTTGCCTCAAGCTTTAAAAAAATGGTGTTTCATAAATTTAAAATAATAATAATCTAGATTATAAGATTTATATTTTAAATATATTTTTATTGATTTCAGAGAGGAAGGAAGAGGAAGAGAGATAGAAACATCAATGATGAGAGAGAATCATTGATCAGCTGCCTCCTGAACTGCTCACTCCCTACTGGGGGCTGAGCCCAAAACTCAGGCATATGCCCTGGCCAGGAAGCGAACTATGACCTCCTGGCTCATAGGTTGATTCTCATTGCATTTTATAGCCACTATGCTTGGATAAAACCTACTTTTCAAAAAAATATAATAAACACAATTTTAAAAATTTGAAATTATACTTCAAAGGTTACTTTAATAAAAGTTTATATAGAAACTAGGGGCCCGGTGCACAAAAATTTGTGCACTCGGGGTGGAGGGAGTCCCTCAGCCCGGCCTGTGCCCTCTCACAGTCTGGGACCCCTCAGTGGATGTTCTATGATGGCCCCAGTCTGCCAGGCGCCTTTTGTGTGTGTGTGTGTGTGTGTGTATGTGTGTGTGTGGCCACTGGGGACCTGCCCCCAGCCGCATCTGAGGCTGGAGCAGTCCTCCTGTGTGTGTCTACCTGCTGGGGGCCTGCCCCCTGGCACACCGTGGAGGCTTGGAGCAGGCACACCCTCTATGTTGATCTCTCAGACTCTTGCCCTCCCCAGCATGTTGTTCTCTTTTTTGAGCATGACCAGGGCTGGGTGCTGCCTGCCTCCCAAGCTTGCCTACTGCCCATCTTCCTCCAGCCACCAGAAAGCAGGGAAAACCCCGCCTCGTGGTCAGGCCAGCCTTTTCCTGCTCCCTGATCCTCGGAAGGGACCTGGGA
>PVJC01017770.1:0-31975 GCA_004026665.1 Murina feae
GCCAAGGCCAGCCGGGCTCCTGATGGCCCCTTGAGATGGGCACACGCTCTCCTCTCCAGACGGGATGCCCGCCCTGGCTGCTCCAGAACCTGTGCTGGCGGGAGGCGGGCTCACTGGGAGGACCAGTCCCAGTGCTCTCCCCGCACAAGGGCAGCTCAGGCACCAATGCAGGCGACGTACAGCCAGGGCAGCACGTGGGCTCAGAAACCTACCCCTCTGTGTGCAGCCAAACCTCGTTGCTTAAGTTACAGCGAAATACAGGTAGAGTCTGGATTTATGTTTTTGCACTGGGATTTAAAGAAATCCAATATAAGTAAGTTTTCAGAAGAGAGAGAATACAAGCAGACTCACTAAAATATTCCCTTGAGTCTTGCATTTAGAACCTGGTTCTAGTTTAAAAAAAGATTTCCACCACGTTTGTCAAAGTTTCCACAGAGTTGACCATGAAATGCACAGGTCTGCCCAGCTCACATACCTCTCGCTGGCCAGGGGTGTGAAGCAAGGTCTTGTAGCTTAGCCAGCGCTTCCTCACACCCTCCAGCAGCGCACAGGGCCCTGAGAGGCCCCGTCTTTATTGGGTGTAAGAGTATCGCCCCACCCTTCACACAGATTAAAATAAAGTAAGGACTGTGGGCCCAGGTGGCTCCCAGCAGCTAAGCTGGCGTTAACTGCCCAGCAGGTCCCGGCGCAGCCATTGCTAAGCCCGCTCACCCAGAAATAAGTCACCAGCACAGAATAATCCAACACGCGTGCAGCCCGTGTTCAGTGAAGAAAATATAATCAGGGAAATTAAGCCTTTTTTTCAAATCGTTGCTCTGGCTCATACAATCCCCATTTCACTTTAAAACACCGCACAGCGAGGGAACTGCCCTCCTGCTCCTGGGCACCTGAGAGCTGTGCTGGGAGGGGCTGGTGGGGGGGGTATGGGGGTTCTCCTCAGGGCAGGAAAATCTCCACCTGAAAGTAAAAGTATAGACTCAGAGTCAAAAGCTTTGCACAATGGCCCTGCCCAGTAGCTCAACTGGTCGGAACACTGTCCTGATACACCAAGGTCGTGGGTCCAATCCCCCCTCAGCACAAACACGACTCAACAGATGAATGCTTAAGTGAGAGGGACAAGTCTCTCTCTCTCTCTCTCTCTCTCCCCCGCCCCCCCTTGGATGATGCTGTTTCTCTGGAGACTCCAGAATAACATTCTTCCCTGGGATTTCCATGTTGCCAAGCGTGGCCTATGTATTCAACCCTTTCTCTTCTATTTTCCTGGGAGAGAAATACCCTCGGGGAGCCTTTAAGGATCAGGGACACTTTGGGATTCCCTTTTGAAAAGGGAACTCTAGCTGTGAAAGCTCAAATCCTCGTAACCATTTCCCGAGGATTCCAAAATGCAGTGATTCGAGAGCGTCCGCCCCTCCCCTTCCTACTCTCCTGGCCTTCCAGACACCGCCTCACGTACGGGCCGGCCCCCACGAGCGTCCCTCCCAACACGCTCGTGAAATCCTCAGTGCCACGGCGGCCTCGCCCGCCCCCTCGCCGCCTCTCCCACTCTCCTTGTCTCTTCCTACTCATGGTTTTTGGACATCAGCTCTTACCAAAAAGAAAAAATAAATCCCTCTGAACGGCAAATTAGCACCACATACGTGGCCACTCTATCCTAGCAGCAGCCACCAAACCACTGTCCCCCACAAGGACGCCGTCTGTCTCCTTCTAGAAAGAGATGGCAGCTGCCTGCCGCCCTCCCCCGGCTCTCGTGATGCACATCAGGAGATGGGAGGAGACGGGAGGAGACGGGAGGTGGTCCAGAAACCAACCCCATTGAAATGATGGGTTTGCAGATCCCGCCTTTTCCCACGCGTGTCTTGACAACACGCATGCAGCCCATGTTCAGTCCAGGTCAGTGTGGCCGGGGGTGTCCAGTACAAGGGGCTGCCATATCCATCGCCTCAGTTTACCTTCAGAACACTGCACAGGTGGGTAGATCTGAAAGAGGGGGGAGACCTAAGAACTCACCGAGGCAGGTACATATCGATTTACACGGAGTAACCGGAGCCTCGCCTTCCTGTCTTTATGCCGCAGGTACCAACCTCCGGCACGAGCTGAGAAAAGAAGGCATCAAAGTGGACGTAGAAAAGTCATGAAGAACCTTCCTAGAGAGGATATGGGCCGGCAAAGGCAAGTCTGGATTCTGATGCAGCTCTTACCTCCCAGCCCTTGGTGGGGCTGCGGGGCTGTCTCCTCCTCCCGACAGACACCCTCTAGAGGGCCTGTCCGCCCAGCAAGGCTGGGCCCCCAAAGCTGTCAGCTCCGAATACCCAGGGAGTAAGTCCCCTCGGTCCAGGCCGTGCTCACAGTTAGAAAAGTCACACAGTAGCTGGACCGTGAAGTGGCTGCTATTTAACGGTTTCCACCTAGAGAAACGGTATCTCACATGGTTCGGCCTCACACATAGCTAGGCCTTCTCTCAGCTTCCTTTTAAGACACATGGTTTCATGCGTCCAGTGGAGCCTGCAGAGAGGATGATGGGAAGTGGCACTTCGGGAGTAGCCTCTGTCTTCCAGTCAGCAGGCTCACGCTGGGGACCGATGGCAGGTGCTGTTGAGTAGTCTTGCCCATGGTGACTACTGGCAGGGCTACTGGTGCCCACGGTGGCTATGGCGGGGCACTATTGAGTGTTGCCTGGTGCCATGGTTGGTGCTGCTGAGAGCTATGGGGCACCCATCGTGGATATGTTGGGTCCTATGGAGACCTATAGCGAGTATGGTTGGGTGCTGCTGGTACCTAAGCTGGGTGTTGCTGGTACCTGTGAGGGGCTCTGTCGGGTGTTGCTAGGGGCACCAGTAAGTACTGGGATGGAAACAGAAGCAATCACAGAGTCTGTTCTTCGGTTTTTCCCTGAGGGAGTGTAGCATCTCATTGGGAGAAGTGAGGTTTGGGGAGTCCTATACTAGAGAGACTTAAGTCCTAATATCATATTCTGCAAATTCCAAAATGTAAGTGAGCTGCACCCGAAAAAGCCAGGAAGGATCACAGTTCAGCCGCAGCAGTGCCCACTGAGCGAGCAAATGGAGAAGTCACTCCTCTCCGTGCACCAGGAGGCACGCTTCCAGCTCCAACGCCGGGGGCTCTCCCTCAGGCCGGGCAGCTCGCAGGCACGAGAAAAGAAGAAACGAGCCTTGATTACATAAAGTGACCTTGAACGTGAGTCAGAACCTGTGGGTAATTTTTAGATAAAGGAACCTTGAGGAATGTTCACTGAAACTCAGACACGTGAAAACACTTCCTTTCAGAGCCCGCCTCCCGCCCGAATGCCCCTGTGTCCTGCTGTCCGTCTTAGAATGTGCAGTACGTGAGCGCATGTGCTAATATCGCCCTGGGACACGAGCCCTATGATCCTGAAGGCTCTCAAGTCCCTTCATAAGCCACATGGGGAAGCCCCTGTGAGAGTCAGACAGGCCCGTCGTCGAGTCTGTTCATTGGACAATGCCCGATCCATGGGGCACCAGGAGGGTCGGTCTGCCTCATCCACATGCCCACGTGACGCGGACATCAGCGTCCCCATCACTAACTCAGTTCCCAAGAGGGGATGGTGACATCTGCTGCTCAAAAGCAATGAACGCCAACCTCCTAACACATAGGTCCAAGGGTCTATAGAAAGAGGAACAATTTTAAAAGAAAAGTTCAAAGTTATATTTTTGTGTATGTGTGTGCATGAGGTTCCCTTAAAGCAGCAGGTCAGTCATCCTGAGGATCTGGGGAACAGGCTGCCACGCCCGGAGTTGCAGATTTGGGTCTGGCTGGGGCTGAGGAGGCCAGTTTGTACCGAGTTCCCAGTGAACTGAGGCTGCAGGCCCAGTGTCCTGCTACCACTTCTTTTCTTTTTTTAATCCTCACTGGAGGGCATTTCCATTGAGTTTCTGAGAGAGTGGAAGGGAGAGAGAGAGAGGAGAGCGGTATCTATAGAAAGAAACATCAGTATAAGACGGCACATCAATTGGTTGCTTCCTACACGCACCCCGACCAGGGTTAGAGATGGAACTTGCAACACAGGTACCTGCCCTTGATGGAAATCGAACCTGAGACCCTTCAGAGCGAGGGCCCAGGCTCTAACCACTGAGAAACACTGGCCAGGGTGCTATCACCTCTTAGACCAATAAAGGAACCTGTCGTTTTTCATATACTACCCTCCTCCTGAGCAGAGCACATTGTGGACAGGACACAGGCAGCATCTGTGAGAAATTGTTGTGAAATACATTCATTATTCACACAGAATGGCCTGAGCTGCAGCACCATATAAAAGGCGTGGCCCTCGTAGTCATGGCGACCGCAGACACAACAGGCCGGGTTTGCAAAGGGTCTGCCACCCCCGCTCTTTCTGCCTCAACAGCCGCTATAGGAAGTGAGAGGCTTAGGGAGGGTCACTGGGGCCCTCCACCAGCCTGTGGCGATGTGTCTAGCTGCTTAATGCAATCAGCTTAATTGTTCGGAATCAATTATCGTCGTCAAAGGCGGGGACCGGGCTCACCGAGCAGGGGGTGTCACGCTGGAAAATCTATGTCATGTGGCCAAAGTAGTCCCTCTCGGTCCTTGGTCTAGTCCTGGACCTGCTGTGCTCCCAGCCACCTACAAAAGTCACCTCCCAGCACCCTATGAAAGTTGCCAGACATATCTGAACACCTTCCTTATTATCACCTGGGCCAGGAAGGTCCACAGCGAGGGACAGTCTGGACTCTGGCTGATGCCAGCAGGAAGCCACTGTCCCCAGCTGGCTGTGCCCACACCCTCGGGTCCGGGTAGGCGCCCCTCCGATTTGCTCCTATAGACACCGAAACTCTCCCCGTTCTGCCAGTGTTAACGTTGCATCCGCATGGGCACGGAGCGCAGCTCCCGACACAGAGTGCATCCTCAGCATCGTTTCCGAATGAAGGGAAGGAAGGAGGGATGGAGAGAGGGATGAAGGGAGGGACAGAGGGACGGAGGGACGGAGGGATGGAGGGAGGGAGGCTGCTGGTGATGACAATAATCGTAAAGGGATCAAGTACCAGAGCAGGACACAGGTCTCCAGCACCAAGTGGGAGGTTGCGGCGTGGACAGGGAACAGGTCTCGAGACTTGCTGAAGGGGTGGGGCTTCCCCAACACAGCCTCCTGGGAATCGGCATGAGCACGCGAAGGAAAAGCAGAGAGGGACCACACACACGCACATGCACATGCAGGCACGCACATGCACACTCACGCACACGCACGCACATGCACACACGACCCCAGTGAGCCAGCTCGGCAGTCACGTTTGTCTGCATGTGTCGGCATGTGAGACAGACGGGTTCATCCATCAGCGTCCTTAACTGAGTTCCTGCTCAAGTCACTGAGGTGGTTTATCCCAGACGACGGACAACTAGGCACCACGTCATACTCAAAGCTTAGCATTGAAGACATCACGCGGCAGCCTGCTCGCCGCCTCGCACGCCGACTAGGAGGCGCCTGCCTGTGGGTGGCCTCGGTCCAGGGCAGGATCCAAGCTTCCCTTGGGGAAAATGTGTCCTGTGCGCTCCCCGCTCCCGTCTCATCCTTGTCCGCATGCACCCAGTGTTCCAGGGCAGCTCCCCACGTGGGTGAGCCTCTTCTTCCCCCCCAAGACACACCCAGGATGCTGGACCTGGGGCAGGGCCTTGGGCTGAGGGCGGGGCTCCAGCCTGACACCAGGGAGGCCTGGACTGTCTCAGAGCCCCAGCAGGGCACAGGCAGGGCCCGGTGGGATGAGCCCCCAGCTCAGGGCTCCCTGTGGAGGCCCCTGCACTGTGATGTATAAAACATGAAAGTAGAATCCACCACAGGACACACCAGGGTCAGGCGAGGCAGGTGGAAGGGAGCCGTTCGGAAGGAAAACCGTGAGCAGGTAACGCCGAAAGGAGGAAGCCCAATCGATGGCCTGGTTGCCTTTGGTGAATGGGAGAGGCACCCTTTTGGGTTTGAGGGGGCTCCTTAGAGGGCCCATTGGGGACCATGGGGAGGACAGAGCCCCATCCTCACCAGGTGTTGCTCTCAGCCCTGACTGCGTAGGCTGCACCCACCGCCGTGTCTGTGCGAGATGAGGCACATCTGCGGGAGCCCGTTCTCCCCGGGCGTGAGCCCTGGGTCCTGGGTCCCTGAGACTCCGGGCTCTGTGCTGCTCCCGGTGCCTGATGGGCCACGGGTGCCAGGAGGTATTCCCGGTGTGATTTCCCCAGGCGCTGCGCTCACCCTCCCGCTGTACCAGCCATCGGAGGTCTTCACCAGCAGGGCGGGCATCCTTCCTTGTTGCTCAGGGCGGCGCCTGGCCACGCCCCAGAGCCTGGCGGCTGGTTTTGTTGTAAACATTAGAGTATTGGCTTCTCGCAGTGACAACATTGTAAATTAAGAGGGCAGAATACAACCATTTCTAAAACTAAGGACTGTCATGTCAAATGCATTTGGTAGGAAGAGAAATAGCTATGTTTTTCTTTTCCTTTCTTTTTAAAATTTATTTTTATTGATTTCAGAGAGGAAGGGAGAGGGAGAGAGAGAGAAACATCAGTGATGAGAATCATGGACCGGCTGCCCACTGGGGATCGAGCCTGCAACCCGGACCTGCGCCCCGAGCGGGAATGGAACCGTGACCTCCTGGTTCCTAGGTTGACGCTCCATCATGTTTGCCCATCCTATCGTACATTACATTGGCATGTGTGTGTCCTTCTGTTCCCCACACTGTGGTCAGAGCTTCTTAGGCAAGCCCTGGAGAGCACACTGGGCCGTTGGCATTGGGGTGGACACCCGGATGGAAGCACAGCACTGGCACAGGCTGTGCTAGGCCATCGCGTTTCCCCCAGGCGGGCGTCGCGCATCCCACACCAGCCTTCCCTCCACACGGGCCCGCGGAGCCGCCTCCTCCGGGAAGGTGCTATTCTGTGCGCTCAGCAAGGCTTTGGGAAATGCAAAGTGGTTTGACGTGAAGGAGAGTGACATGAGTGACACAGAACGAAAGCAACGGTTCTTTTAAATGTCACGCGATGCTCTCTGTTCAAAGTGGAGCACCCCAAAATAACTCTGAGCGCACTGGGCCCCGAGTCCTCTCTTCCCTCTGCCCGCCCCCAGTGTGCCCACACTCACCTCCACCTTTCTGCCCTGTTGGCACAGCCCCCCCTAAGCTCCCTGCTCAGGCAGGTGCTGCAGGCAGGGGCAGGCTCGCTGTGAGGAGTTGGGCCCCCACAGCACTGAGGCTTTCTGAACCATGGAATCAGTCACCAATCTGAGGGCCCACGCTGGTCCTTTAAAACAAGAGGGAGGCTCTCCCCCGGTGATAAGAACAGAGGAATTGCCCAGATCAGTGTGGCTCAGTGGTTGGAGCATTGCAGGAAGGGTTGTGGGTTTGATCCCTGGTCGTGGTATGTACGTGAGGCAGCCAATCAATGTTTCTCTCACACATCGATGTTTCTCTCTCCCTCTCCCTTCCTCACTCTCTAGAATCAATGAAAAATATATCCTAGGGTGAGGACTAAAAAAAAAATAGCCCTGGCTGGGTTTGCTCAGTGGATAGAGCATCGGCCTGTGGACTGAAGGGTTCTGGATTCGATTCCAGTCAAGGTCACATGCCCAAATTGTGGGTTCAATCCCCAGAGGGGGGTGTGCAGGAGGCAGCCAATCAATGATAATCTCTCGCATTGATGTTCCTCTCTCCCTCTCCCTTCCTCACTCTCTGGAATCAATGAAAGACATATCCTAGGGGAGGACTAAAGAATATATACAGAGAAGAAGTGTCAAATGGAGAAGCTGGCGGAATAACAGGGAGACGGACTCTAGAGACTGTGATTCAACTTGACTTTCCCACGAGGCCCGTTAGCAAGAAGCCACTTCCAATGCTGACGGTCACGTCTGGTAGCGATGCCAAGGGACGACCTTGAAGAGGGCATTCTCACAGGTTCAGGCCCACCACCTGCCCGGATGCGTCTCAGTGCTCCCGCGCCCAGGGGACCCGGGCCCGGGGGACCTGTGCCCGGGGGACCCACACCTGGGGAACCTGGGCCCGGGGGAGGGGGGCCTGCGCCCGGGGGACCCACACCCGGGGGACCTGTGCCCAGTGGACCCACACCGGGGGACCTGTGCCCAGTGGACCCACACCAGGGGACCTGTGCCTGGGGGACCCACACCCGGGGGACCTGTGCCCGGTGGACCCACACCCGGGGGACCTGGGCCCGGGGGAGGGGGGCCTGCGCCCGGGGGACTGGCCGGTGAGAGTGGCAGGAGGCGGCAGGTCAGGAGGCCAGTGGCACAGGCTCCCGTCTGTACTGTTCTTACTTAAATCAACTCAGTTCAGTTGTTTAGACTTGCAGTCATGCTAAACAGCACACACCCCACCCGCACTGTGTCTGCCGCACATGGACGGACAGGGTGCCTGTGGATCACAGACACTGATGTGTGGCACGCATGTAGACTGCACGTAGGTGCTACATCCCTCAGACCTGGGTTCATACCGAGCCTGTCCACCTACTACATGTGGCTTTGGTGGAGCCAGGTAAGCTCAGCGTCAGGACCTTGAAGGTGACGGTGGCTGGTGCTGCCTGAACTAAGGGGACACTGCCCCCCTGCGCTGACCCCCCAGCTCCCTCTCCATGTGGCCCTGAGGCAGCCTGGCCTGTTGCCACACTGGGCTGTGACTCGTGACCTCTGAGTCGGTTTGTTTACCACTTTGTCCCAGGATTTGGAAACAAGCACTCACTAAGTAGGCACGGAACTAATGGATCTTAATTACACCCCGTAGGCTGGCTGAATGCACCCAGACAAGCTGATGAACAAGAACTTGCATCAGCCCTGAAGCCCTTCAGATGAGTCACCCCTTGACCAGGTCCCTCTTTGCTCGGTAATTGTAGGCGGAAGGACAGGGTCTTTAAATGCATCTAATTAGTAGCAGTTCTCACCCTGATATAGAGATCTGATCCTGGAGCCCACGGATATGAAAGTGCAAGGGGTGGGGGCAGGGGGACTCCAGGGGCCCTGGGGGCAGTCAGACGGGATTCACGGCCAGCCGCACCCCATCCACCTGCTTCCAGGAGAGGACACCACCCCCACCTCTGGGTGCTGGGAGCCTGCAAAGGAGTGTGTTCTCCTGGGAATCAGATCCAGGTTTGCTGAAAGGGAGGGGGAAGAGGTTTAGCTCAGATTCTGGAGCGTCACTTCACAGCAGACGGTGCATCGTGAGGTACAGGCCTCCGTGAGGGAGGATGAGGCAGGATTCAGGATGAAGCCTCGGGCACGCCCTGTGTCACCCTCCCCATCAGGGGCCTTGACAGAGACTCCTGCTCGCCCATCAGTATGGGTCCTGCCCCCTGGCTCACTGGGCCCGTCCGTCCCGACTGGGCGCACATCATGCCGAGTCCCAGGCCCAGGTCCCCTCCATGTGGGAGTGGGGCGGAAGCTGCATGAGAAGGAGGGCTTGTTGACAGTGAGGATGCAAAGTCAGAGCCAAATCAGGCTCGAAAACAAAACGAGAACCTGTCGCTGAGACACTGACCCTGAGAACACGGTTCCACACGCGGCAGCTTCTGTGTCTGCCGGAGCCTCCCATTCGGGCAGCGGGGGGGCCCCCCCGGCAGAAATCTCCTATTTGAAAAGGAAGCCGGTGGGAACCCATGTTCATTTGATGGCCTCATTTCTGTAGCATGCTTTCCCCTGAAGTAAAAAATATTTCTACACTGAAACCTAAATGGGGCTTTTCCCCCCAGTCCAACACCGTATGTATCACTTCGAGCCCATCACCGAGAGACCAGCTTCCCACACTGCGGTCCTTTCCCGGTGAAACTGGGTAAAACTATTTTTAAAATATATTTTTATTGATGTCAGAGAGGGAGCGAGAAGGAGAGAGAGATAGAAACATAATGATGAGAGACAATCATGGATCGGCTGCCTCCGGCACACCCCACACTGGGATCGAGCCCACAACCCGGTCCTGCGCCTGACCAGGAACCAAACTGTCAGCTCCTGGTTCATGGGTCAATGCTCAACCGCTGAGCCACGCAGGTCAGGCATGGAAAAACAAGCAAACAGGCAAAGCTCCTGGAAGGGGCCCTCAGGGCACACAGCGGACGAAGTGTGTGTCCACGAAAATGTTCAGGCGAGGCCTGTGTAACGTCACTCCCTCCTCCCAGGAGCCCCTCCGGGTGCCGCAGCAGGAACACAGTAAGGCTCACTGTCCCCCAGCCCTCGGTCACTGGGCTACCTTCCTGGGAGGAGCAGACTCCGCATTTCTCAACCTGCCTCGCCCCCCCCCCCCGCCACCCCATGCACCTGTGTCCCAGGCGAGAGGAGCAGAGCAGCTCCTCTGACTACCCAGACCCCACTCATGGGATGAGTAACATGCTGAGAGTACAGAGTTCAAACCACCAAAAGATCCTGTCTAATAAGGAGGGGGTATGCAAATTGACCATCACACTATAACCGTCAAGATGGTTGCGCCCACAGTAGAGGTTGAGTTCCAGTAATGAGCTTAAACGAGCAATCAGCAGAGACCTGAGGCTGTGTGGTGCTGGGCCAGGGCAGGGGACCTCAGGCTGTGCCCCCTGCCCCAGCACCAGGCTGGGGGACCTCAGGCCATGCCTCAGCCCAGGCCAGGGGACCTCAGGCTATGCCCCCCACCCTGGTGCAAGGCCTGGCGACCTGAGGCTGAATCCCCGCCTGGAGGTTTGACAGGGGTCAGGCCAGCTGGGTCTGGATCTAGCCCAATTGGGGTGAGGCCAGCCAGGTCTGGGTCTCATGCGATTTCAAGGTGCACATGGCTGGGTGGGGACTTGACTCTGGGTTCCATGGTGCACCCCAGACTCTGACAGGGGGGAGATTTTCATACACATTTTACTAATTTTCTTTCATCTCTGACACTTCTATTATAGAGAAAGGGCACACAGCAATATTAAAATATTTCCTCTAATTAATTCCCTTTTCATGTGCATGAATTTTGTGCACCGGGTCACTAGTAAAGCCATAAAAATATAGGCACTGAACAACAGGGCATCAAAACACATGAAGCAAAAGCAGACAGAATCGGAGAGAGAAATAGATAATTCAACAGTAATCGCTGGCGATGAGGGTGGGGTGGGTCACAGCAGCGACCTGGGTACCTGAGGTGTGTCGGGAGTCCAGGCTGCCTGCGGCCGGGTCATCGCTCATCTGCTCCTGGGCGTCGGTCCTGCTTCTCAGGGTCAGCCGGGCAGGCCCTCTGCTACCACTTGTCGGTTCGCAGGGGAGGCAGCTGCCTGCGGGGACAACGGGACATGGGTTAATGCCGGTTGCTCCGGAGATGCCCAGGGGAGTCTCCATCCAGGGAGACGCTCTCTGACAGCTGACAGTGACCAGGCCACAGCTGACCTGGAAGTGGGACCCACACAGGCCCACATGGCACAGCTCCCCACTCCCATTCGGAGCCATGGCAGCCAGGACCTCACATCAGCGCCAACCCCTGCTTCAGAACCACTGGGGATGCTGGGAAATTTACCATTTCAGCAATTTTTAAGTGGTTGGTTCTGTGGCATTAAATGTATTCACACAGTTGTGCAGACATTACCACGGTCTCTCTCCAGAACTTTCCATGTTCTTCCATTAAACCTCTGTCCCCATTAAACACTTGCTTCCCATCCCCTCCCCCAGGTCCTGGAAACCACCTGGAATTCGCTTTCTGTCTGAGAGTCTGACTCTTCTGGGAACTTTAGACACGTGGACTCATACAGCATGTGTCCCTGCGAGCCTGGCTTATTCACATGACAACACGCCCACCCTTCAGCTACATTGCAGTGCGCGTCAGAAGCCCTTCCTTCCGGAGGCTGCATAAAACTCCCCTGGATGGACAGACGGCCTCGGCTTATCCGCTCACCCGGATGGGCTGCTGCCACCTTTGACGACGCTGAGTCACACCACTGCGAACATGGAAGCACAGCTCTCTCTTTGGCCTCCTGCCTCCATGTCTTCGGAGTCTTATATGCAGAAGCAGACTGCTAGATCCTGTGATGATCTACATCGAAAGTTCTGAGGAATCACCACACCGTTTCCACAGCCGCTGCACCCTTCACATGCCCATGTCCTCACCAACACGCGTTTTCTTTTCCTTTATTTTTTAAGAAACAGCCATCCTAGTGAGAGCAGAGTGGGACCTCACTGTGGTTCTGATGGTGTTTCCTCGTGCTTAGCTCATAAAACATTTGTCCATTTTCTTTGGGAAAGATGTTTACTCAAGTCCTTTGCTCACTTTCTTAGTTTTTTAATTTGTATTGATGTTAGAGAAGAAAGAAGGGAGAGGGAGAGAGAGATAAAAACATCAATGATGAGAGAGAATCATTGATCGGCTGCCTCCTGCACGCCCCACACTGGGGATTGAGCCTGCAACCCAAGCATGTGCCCTTGAACGGAATCGAACCCAGGACCCTTCAGTCTGCAGGTCAACACTCTATCCACCGAGCCACACCAACCGGGGCCTCTGCTCGCGTTTGAATTGGGCTGTGGGGTGTTATGCTTGTTGACTTGCAGTCTGGACAACAATCCCTTACCAGGGGCCTGACTCACACGTTTCCTCCCGTTCTCCGGGGGCTTCTCGCTCTGCCTATTGTGCTCTTGGGTGCACACAAGTCTCTCCTTTGAAGCCCAATGGGCCCTTTCCGCGTCAATCCAGGAAGCCATCAGCACGCCCTTGTCATAAAGCGTTTCCCCTCGATTGTCTCCTAAGGCCTCTGCAGTCACAGGCTATTCCCGCTGCCAGGTGCCCTTTGCCAGGAAGCTCCCAGACGACGTGCCAGACCATCAGGGTCAACCGAGGGAAAAGCGAGCAGGGCAGGGGTGAGGGAGGTGTGCAAAGGGACCTCGTAGCACAGAGGCGTTGGGGATCAGGGGGAGCCCTGCAGGTGGGCAGAGAGGGGGTGGGGGAAAGCTCCGGGGGCAGGGCCTGCATGCTGAGGCCCAGGGCCCTCCGTACGTGGGGAGTAAGTTTGGGAGCCCTGTGGTCAGCGGTGACCACTCTGGTAGGGCACTTGGAAACAAGACCACGGTGTCGCTGAAAAACGAAGCTCACCAGAGCCAGGCCACCACTGATTGAGGGGAAAGTAAACGCTGAACGAGGGGAAATGGAATCCAAGGACCCTGTTTGGCTCAGGCAGGAGGCATATTGATAGGGAGCAAACACCCAAGGCACCCCTTCGCCCAGCCATCCGATTGGTCACAGGCACTGAGCTCAGGGGTGCAGAGCAGCGGTGGCAGAGGCAACTGCCTGCCAAGAACGGGTCCTCATTTCCATGACAGAAACTCAGCTGGGAAGTTGGCAAACAAAGGGCTCACGGAGCAATCACAATGCGTTATTTTGAACAAAGGAAATAAATGCCTAAAAAGCAGGAACAGAGGCTCGGAAACAGTAGTTTGTTTCTCAGAAGCAGGACAGAGAGGGCTGCAGGAGCATCTGTATTGTGTTCTAAGCACTTGAACATGGTTTGATTTTCAGCAAGCGGTCACATGTACTTGGGGATGCTTGGACCACTCGCGCTCCCATGAACTCAGCGCGCTCATGGTCAGGGTCACCGCTGATTCGGAGGTGGGGGCCCCTTCCTTAAGGCAAGCGGCCCGGGCAGCACTGGTGGTTTTCAAGGGCAGACTGGCTGGAGGTCAGCCCTTCCTGCCTCTGGAATTGAGCACAGGAGACCCCCCAGCAGCCCTGCCTGGGGAGGAGGCACCTCTGTCCCCACATGTGAAAGAGGGATGGGGAAGGGGATGTGGGAAATTGGCAGAAACTCTCCCACGATGGAGCCTCCCTCCTGAACTGCCCCGGGAGGTTGGTTTCAGCTTCTGGCCAAATGCGAATACCAATAATCAATAACACGCAGTGGCCGAAATCAACACCAATCAATCCAGCAGCCCGAGTTATGCCCTGGATGAGACCAACCTGACTGGCCTGGCTGGCCCGCTGCCTCGTGAGGGAAGGCACGGCCAGGCCTCCAGGGACTCCGCTGAGGAGGGGCCTGTGGCACGATGCCATGAGAGGAGGAAGGGTGCTGCCAGGCGACTGTAGATGAATAGCGGGAGTCGGGTTTAAGGAACGGAAGCGTCCCCTAATGCCCGTGCCAAGGTCCGAGGAGGTCCGTGACCGTGTTCACGCGCATCTCAGTGTGACGAAGGACAGCGCACGGATTGCAGACCGTTATCCGTATCTCGCCTAGAGACCCAAGCGTCATACAGAACAGCAACCCGTTAGCCTTTTTAAGGGAGAGGGTTAGAGAGGGTGCAATGGAGGGGAGGGCTGACTCCATGCAAAGCAGGACTTTCTGACTCACACTGTGCCCTTCGAACATGAAATGCGTCGTCACTGTTGGGAATGGACCCTGCCCCTTGGCGTGGGACCCCAGGGGAGTGGTGAGCGTGCTCTCGCGCGAGATCAGCTCTGGCACGAAGGATTTACGACGGATGCATTTCTGCTTTTCCCCTGAGACACAGGCAAGAACAAGTTTAAAAAAATTATCGATTTCAGAGAGAGGAAGGGAGAGGCGGAGACAGAGAGAAACATCAATGATGAGAGAGAATCAGGGCTTGGCCACCTCCTGCACACTCCCACTGGGGATAGAGCCCACAACCTGGGCATGTGCCCTGACTGGGAATTGAACCCTGACTTCCTGGTTCATAGGTTAACGCTCAACCACTGAGCCACATGGGCCAGACTGCACTCTTTTGCTTTGTTTGCCTTGAGCTATGAATTAAGACCCAAGAAAATGCCGTAAGCAGGAAGGTGGACTTGCACTCCTCAGTGGCTCTGGCCAGCCCGTCTGTCACTCTCATTTCCTGTCTGCACCCTAAGTGCCACTTACAGACACTGACGTCATAAGTGGTTCCAGATCCTCTCCGTGTCCACAATGGATATGAGAGCGATGGGATCCAGATGCTTTCCTGGTAAACAGGTCCTCTGTCGGGAAGGCAGGCAGGACAGGAAGGAACTCACTGATGCCCTGAGACACTTACTAAATATGAGGTTCCTGCGCCTGGGCACCCGGTGAGCACGCAACCCCCTTTGTGATCCACTCGTCTGCAAGGACCTGTGTTTCATACAGTCCTGCTCGCCTTTTTAAATAGTTCGCTGGTTGGAACATTTCTAATGCCTTACGGAGCATAGCCTATAGGACAGCACCTGTAGATAAATTAAGAGCTGAGGCTTAAGGAAACCCTCAAAGCTGCTGAAAATTCCCTCTGAGAGCCATGCCGGACGATCTTGTCACAGGTTGCCACAATGGCGTTAGAACGAGAGGTTAGGAACTGCACTGCTCCCCAAGCCCAGGGCTCCAGGGTGGGCACTCAGGTGGGCACTAAATAACCACAGGTTTGCAGATTCCATCAAGCATATGCTTCCCAATGCTTCTGAGTGGAACAGCATAATCTCCATGAGTGAGTCGGATAATTCTACAGAGTCTCCTCTTGGCAGGAGATGAGCATGAGCAAAGGCTGTTTCCCAGCCTGTCCGGGGTCGTGACAGGAAGCAGCACAGGGGTAGCCTGGCTACCGCCCCGCTGTCTGGAGAGCTAGGTGCCTCCCTCCCTGCTAAACCTTCCACGTGTGTCACTCCCACACGGCGTCAGAGGTTAAGGGTAACTCACCCTCAGTAGGAGCTCCAGGTCACATGACCCTGGGCATCTGTACTGCTACTGAGTGCCCTGAACACCTGACCCAAAACAAATAAGTATGTATTTTGCCCCAGAAGCTTCATTTGAACCACGCTTTTGTTGGAATTCCACATAATAACAATTCCTCTCGATTCCATATAAACCCAGATGTGCACACAGCCCTGGGCATGCTGACACCAGGGCCGACCAGCATCTCCCCCGAGTGCAGGATGGAGGGTGCACTCCAGTCAGCTCACAGCACTGGCCCCACCCAATTCAGGGGGGACTTGGGATGCAGGGTGCTGGTCCGCCGCAAAACTCAGTCTGCCAGCTCCCCTTGGAGCTGTGGGAAATGACATGCATTTTGAGGAATGTGACGGTTTCAGGATAGTTGTATGCGATTCCCACAGCGGTTTTCTCCACACATAACACCGCCTGGGATAGGGACCCGCAAGTGACATGACAGAAGAGGCCAAGATAAAAGGGAGGAGGGTGTCAAGGTGACACTTTGGGGCAAAAGTGCATTTTTAAGCCAACCAGCATGTGGAAGAGATAGTTGAAATGCAAAGAGCCTGAAAGAAGACAGCAGAGGCCAGGTGCCTGGCCTCAGGGACACGCCAGGCCCCCAAAGGCACTGGTGTTCCCAGAGGAAGTTTAAACCACTTGGGGGCAAATGAAGATACTCCCAGGGCATGAGCTGGCCAGGCCCTGCTGTCTTCATCAGCTATATTATGTAAGCGTTATGAACATTTACTATAAAGAAAAAGAATTATCATTTGAAATGAGGCTAATTAAAGAGAGGTTAGAGAAAAGGGATATATTTAAACCTTCCCAGTGAAAAGTCAATGTCAGTGAAACTGAATAGCAAACTTCTTTAGATGGAAAATCCTGGGAACACAGCAGGGATGTTTTTTCATCCTGACTTTATTCTCTAACTGACAGACATAAGAGATAAAAGAAAATATGAACATATAGGGATACTGGGATAAATTACCTACAGTATTCTCAGATATAGAAGGGTGGGAATCTATTTTTAAGAAGTGATTGTGTTGGGAGGCATCTATATATGTAAAAGGCTAATATGTAAAGTGTCCCCTCAGGAGTTCGACCAGGAGAATGGAAGTTTGATCACTTGCTATGACATGTGCTGACCACCAGGGGGTGGCACAGAATGAAGGAAGGCCTGGACCGGCCCTGATCACTGGCCAGGCCTAGGGATGCTACCTGTGCATGAATTTTATGCACTGGGCCTCTAGTTTAAAGATAAAGATAATAATAAAATAATCATCCCACATGAGCCCACCACTGGAGGGTGGTAACCCATGACTCTGCTGACTGGGGAGCCCAGATGGGTAACCAGGGGCCTAACGGCGTGGACTCGATTCTCAGGGATCATCCCAAGTCTCAGCAAAGCTCTGATGTAGGTTTCTTAGACCATCTGCTCAGTGGGGCCAGAGAGATTCCTTTAGAGCTGCCTTTTATCTGAGGTCCTCGTACCTGTCCTCAGAGAGCCCTACGGTGTGGTCATCGGCAGGAAGAACACCCAGGCCCTTAGAAAGGGCAAACAGACAAGCCTCAGGCGTCGGGTGACACGCACTCCAGAGGCAGAAGACACGTCTACTGTTTGTAACGGAAGAATCATCTCTGCAGCCAAGCTGTCTGAAGACAACTGCCCTACCCATGTGAACATATGAAAGTCATATATGTATGTATGTTTTCAGTAAACATGCCACCTGCATATGTTTCTTGAAAAAAAAATCCCTGGAAGATGTGTTCCAATGAAAAGATAACAAAAAACCCAAACCACCCAAACTCCAGACCCTGAGGGACCCCGAAACAGGCACAGAGCGAGCGCAGTGAATCCACGCATCCCGTCTCCAGCCCCTCCTCTCGCAGCACCAGGCCGACCTCAGGAGCACTTTTCCCTGAAGCCTTTCCATGTCCCGGGCCCCAGGTCTCCCAGGTTATCCCACTGATGGCAGAGTGTCTGCGTTACCCCGACTCCAGCGGCTACGGGTGTGACAAGGGTGTGGCTCAGAGATGATAGCACTGCAGAGCCAGGTCCCCACACCAGCCACAGGACACAGCCACACCCGAGAGGTGCTGGGGTCCCCACACCAGCTGCAGGACACAAGCCGCACCCAAGACCTGCCAGGGTCCCCTCATGTGTCCCCCTGGGGGAGCCGCCATCCTGGGTCCTGGTGACAGAGGACATGAGCAGCCTGCGCGGCCTCCCGGAGAGACGGACGATAAGGAGAGGTGGGAGGCATGTGGGCTGGTGTGGGGACCGCACAGCTCGGTCCTGGGGGAGGCTTGGTGGGTCAGGGAGGCTGGGAGCCCCTTTGCCAACTGGGCTTTGGAACAGAGGTGCTACAGGAGCAAAGGAGGGAACCCCGTGACCATCCGGGGAGGAGGGTTTCAGAAACATCGGGAGTCAAGTCCAGGGGCAGCAGTGGGTTAAGCCAGTGCCACATGGGCCCGGGCAACCTTCATCTCCATCTCTTACAGGAGCCGGTGGGCACACTGGCTCCTCCACCCGGGGCCCCAGGGAAGCTCTTGGGGTGCCATTGCCTGAATGACGAACTCTCACCTGCTCCACACCCTCAGGGGTCCCAGTGCCAGCAGAGGCTGCACATTCCAGGAACACGTGCTCTTCCTGCCCAGGCCCTGCCAGTCGGTGCTGGGGATGCTGGCTTCTCTCCCGCCACAGGGACCCTCACCGCCTGCCCTGTTCTCCCGCCACAGGGACCCTCCTGGCCATGCCATCTCAAGACCCAGGACATAAAACAGCCAAGCAAGACCCCCTCGTGTTACACCTGCCCCTTCAAGACTGTTCAGGACAGCCATCGGCTTTCCTACGTATGGTTTCAGGTTAGACAACGCTACCTGGGGCTGGAAAGGGGGACAGGCCTTGCCTGTGCTGCTGGTGGCACTTCTGTGGACAAGGTCACGGTACCATCGGACCTTGTGTTTCCCGCGTGGTCGAAGGCAGGTACCTGGGGCCTCACTTTCCGTTAAACCGACTTCTGCTCACAAGTTGGTTTCCAGGGTGCGCAAAGGTGTTGCCGGGATAAATGGCAGCGTCTACAAAGTGCTTGGAGTTCTCGCATAAAAGGCTCGGGGAGAACAGAACATTAGCGCGTTATTATTCTCCCGGGCGTGGGTGGAATAGCAAAGAGAAATCATGTCAAAGATGGAAGAAACTTAAAAGTCTGAGGCTTTAAAAGGCTGAGATGATTAAACCACCTCGTTGTTTGACAGGAGAAAATTAAACTGTTCTCTTGTCTCAAAAGGCACGTTGCTCCTTCTTCACTTACCGTACCCCACAGCCTCCCTTCCCGCACCCACCTTTCCCTGAAGTTAAGAAAGTTCCATAAATGAGAGGTCGTTGTGCAGACGCATCCGAAAGAGACGATGTGGTCCGGGAGGGAAGAGAAAGCAGGCCCTTTGCCACAGCCACACCCAGAGTCCGGGGAGACGGAGGAGCACAAGGTGGCACCCGTGAACCGGCAACTCCCCTCCTGTGCGTGTAGCGGCCGAGGCTTTGGGGCCGCACACGTGGGGGAGGTGAGCTCACCGTCTCAGAGGGGCAGCAGCTGGGAGCCAGGACTCCTCCAGGGCTACATCCCCACGGAGAACGGGAACTAGAGGAGCCATCTGCCGGGAAAGGTGGACGGCAAGGCCCATATTGCCCCGTTCCCTTGGTAACCAGGAGGGTCTCCAAGAGGTAGAGAGGTAAAACCGGGTGCCTGCACCAGCGCGGACCTGGGACCTAGGACCTGCTGTGTCTGCAGAGCGAGGAACCTTCCCCCTCCCCGCAGGGGTGAGACGGCCTCAGGATGGGCCACAGGGAGGAGATACCCCTGAGCTGCCGCCAGAAGCAGGGACGAATCCGCTGGAGGGAACTTGCCGCCACCCACACCACCTCGTTTCCCACAGAAAACGATGTCAGAGTGGAAATGACCCATCGGAGGGAAAAGACACGCAAGAGATTCCATTCGCGACAGCGCCAAGGAGCGCACTCCTGACGGCGGCAGCTGGAACCTGGAGAATTGATGGCCTGTTCAAACGCTGAGACAGGGCTCCAAACCCCCATCGGAGGAGAACAGGGGCAGATCCGGAGAAGAAACAGCAAACCAGCTTCTAGAAGTACAACCAGAGGCGCCGACACTCGAGAAGAAACGCAGCGTTATCGGCGGCAGCCACGGGAGAGTCAGCGCTGCACACTGCGGGCCAGCGGGAAGGCGGCACTGGCTCAGCTCACGGATGGGGTTATTGTGGGGTTTGGGCAAGTTACTTTCCCCTCTGCCTCAGTTTCCTCACATGCAAAACGAGGGTAATTGGCACCAATCTTGTAAAGCTGCTCTGATAAGTAAATGCGTTCATGTACTTTAGAGTAACATACATTAGAACTGAACCTGGTGCATACAAAGTGCTCAATAAAAGAAAACAGTCATCACCACCACCATCACCACAGTCATCACCACCACCATCACCACTGCCACCACCACCAACATCATCACAGTCATCACTACCACTGTCACCACCACCACCATTATCATCATCGTCATCATCACCACTATCACCACTGTCATCATCACCATCATCACAGTCATCAGCACTGTTGTCACCACCACCATCATTATTATCACTACCATCATCACCATGTCACCACCACCATCATCATCATCACCACCACCATCATCACAGTCACCACCACCACTGTCAACACTATCAACATCATCAGTCACCACGACCATCATCACTACCAACATTATCATCATCATCATCACCACTATCACCACCGTCACCACCACCACTATCACAGTCATCACTACCACTGTCACCACCACTACCATCACAGTCATCACTACCACTGTCACCACCACTACCATCATCATCACCACCACCATCACCACTGTCACCTCCAACATCATCACAGTCATCACCAACACCCTCGTAATCACCATCATCACTGTCACTGCCACTGTCACCACCTCCACCCCCATCATCCTCATCATCTGTATCCTCACCACCATCTTCATTCTCATCCATGGACTATTTCTTCAAGAAAAGTTATAAGAAATGATAACTCCGAAATAGGTAATGGTCAAAGCTTCTAAAATATTGGTCAGGCCCCTAACATTTCCTCTTGGCTGTACCTTTTCACTCACTTCCTCCCTGGAGCACTGACACATCACTTCTGGTCTCTCCCAAGTCTGGTTTCTTTACACTCTTATTGGTGTTTGAAAACATGTTCTTTTCTATATTCCTGACTCCAGCGCTCTTAAAGCACAGATGGGAAGCATCTTCCCGGAAAAGAGATAAGAACAAATCATTCTGCTGCTACCGAGGAACGAAGACCTCGTATTCCTAACCCTAACACAACCGATGCTAATGAGCGTGCTGTTAACGAAAAACATGGCTTTAGAAGTCATTTCTGAAAAAGATGTTCAATATTTTTTTCTTTGCTTAATCCCTTCACCCTTATCAAGTCTCATGGACACAGACAACATGTGGTGACTGCCAGAGGGAAGGGGCGATGAGGGGAAGTAGAAGAAGGGAAGCGGAGGATAAATGGCGATGGAAGGAGACCTGCCCTGGGGTGGTAAACACACAATACGAAGTACAGATGGTGTGTTATAGAGTTGTATACCTGAAGTCTATATATTTTATTAACCAATGTCACCCCAATAAATTCAATAGAAACTGTTAACACAGTAGTTCCATAGGTTTGGACAAGCAACAGGCACTTCATACGGATGTGACTATGATGGTTAAGGTCATGGCTTTGGATCTGGGAACACACAAGCTTGAGCAGGTCACTTAGCCTCCCGAGCCTCAGTTTCCTTATCTGCGTAAAGGGCCTTATTCAACATGCATGTTGCTCTAGGAATTAGACCACACCCAGGCGGTCACTGCTTTGGGGTCAAGAATCGCTATTTCACTCTCACCTGAGCACCGTCCTTACATCAACTCATATGAGCCGCTCTCAGATGCCCGTCTCTTGAGTTTTAGTGAGACATCGTGTAGAAAGTAGATTTTTTTGTGTCCCTCATAAAAGCTTGCTTTTAAAGTTGAACAGAAGCTCCAAGGAGTGGAATCCAATTTGATAGAGACAGGCCTGCATAGCTAACGCACAATGCGTGGAGTTCTGTAAAGGCCACGTCCTGACGAAGCCACGGAGCAGTTCACAACCAGCATAACTGGCGATCGGAATGCACAGCCCTCTCAGGAGACGTGCTTCCTTAGCAGCGTGATCACTGAGAGTCGGTTTCCGGGGGAAGGAAGGCGGTGACAACGATGTGGGTTACAGATCCAGCCCCACTAGGACAATGAAGCCTCGGCCGTCACCGCCTTCACTCCTGAGAATGGGGCATCGAACAATGGCGTCTTGGTCAACAACATTAATGCCTCACAAATCACTTGTCAATATGAAATGGCACGTAGGCACTGCACAGGAATAAGCGCATTGTGTACGTGTGTGTGTGAAAGAATCTTGAGGTCAACATGTGAGGACAGTTATCTGTCCAGGGCGTGTCTTCCAGGGCGTGGCCCGAAGAAACCCCCCAGAACATCTTCACCTACACAATGCCCAGGGTTTCGCATGGGATCAGGGTTCACACGTTCCCTTTCCCCCTGGGGGCATGTGGATGCTCCTTCTCTCTGAGGGGTTTTCCCAGCTCTAGGCTCGCACTAGGTGAGGGGCTGAGTAGTGGCCAGGGCTGTGAGTTCACCAACAGGAGCGCACTGGTCTCTAAGAGCAGGCTGGCTTACTGGGCTTCGTGACTCGTGTATTTTATTTTCTTTTCTTATATTTCTTATTGATTTCAGACAGGGAGAGAGAGAGAGAAACATCCATGATGAGAGAGAATCATGGATCGGCTGCCTCCTGCACATCCCACACTGGGGATGGAGCCCACAACCCAAGCAAGTGCCCTGATCGGGAATCGAACTGTCACCTCCTGGTTCATAGGTCGACGCTCAACCCCTGAGCCCCGCCAACGGGCTCATTCTTTTTCTTACAGCAGAAATCAAACAGTAAGTCCTCGTGTCCCTGAAACCATGAGACAGGACCTGCATTAGTTTAATCAAAGCCATGCTCTCACGCACGTGCACACGAGTAGGGGTGTGTGTACTGTCTTCACTGTCCAGTTCAAGGTGCCGACACTCAGAGGGGTCAGTCTGCGTCATTGGCCTCAGGACACCGGGCTGGTGAGGGTTCCACCTGGGATCCCCGTTGGACCTGCACAGCGTGAGGCCGCCCCTCCTGCCCCTGCCCGCTGGCCCTGCACCCTTTGTTCAATAGCTTTGGGATCTTGGAGAAATTACTCAGTCTTTTTAAACTTGTCTTATCCATAAAATGGGGATAACACTTATCCATACGAGTACGGTAAGTAAATACACATAGAGATCATCACCCATTGAAACAGCAACATTAGATTCTCCCTGAGATACCTGTGGACCCGCAGCAGGAGCGGCGAGAGGAGAGGCCCAGACGTGGGGCCGGGATGTGCTTTCCCGAGTGAAAGACAGCCACCCGCTCCGCCCCGCCGCCTGCTGCCCGCAGGGGTGTGGTTTCGGGGGTGGGGAGGGTGGGGAGAGCAGCAAAGCTGAAATCAAGTCCCACAGGTGGTTCTCCTCCTTCGGGGAAGCTCCTCCTGAGGAGCAGCTGTGTCCTCATCGGCAGAAAACTGGATGTAAAAGAACAAAACACAACAGAAATGGAAGCGGGTGAGACTGGCCGTCCGCCCTCAGGCGAGGCCCTGTGGCTGGATCTCCCGGCTTCCTGCAAGCCGCCGGCATTTTCCCGAAAAACAGTGCTTTTCATGAAGGCGCCTGCAGCAAGGACCTGTCCACGTGGGCAGCATCCCGGCTCCGACACGCTGTCACTACTCATCACCAGCTTCCGCTCGGAGGGGCTTCACTGAACACGACAGGACGGGTAAGACGGACGCCTCCCTGGGAAGGAGCCGGGCGTGGGGGCCCGGGCGGGTCACACCTTGTGCTCAGAAGCTCCCTCCACGCGCGGCACCTGCGCCCTCACACACAGTGCGACTGGAGTCACTTTCCCTTAAGATCCAGCCAAAGCAGGTGTCTCGTCTTCATGATGAGAGAGCCGCGAGCTGCTCTTTACCTGGTCACTGGGGAGAACCTGGTAAACAGCGACCTACGCAGGGGGCGACCGGTTAGAGGTTCGAAGATGACACAGGAAGAGGATGGGGGTGAGGAGCTCGTGGGAGACACGACAGAAAGGAGGGAAGGCCAGCACCTCGGGAGAGGCTGGACAGCGGACACCGCCCCCGGCCAGGTGCAGCTCCCGGGGTCACGACAGGGCATCCCGGGGTCAGAGCATCGCGGGTCACCTCCCTCAGTCACAGGCCCGGCAAGGGGACCTGCGTTCAACAGCGCTGAGAAGTCTGGGAGGGGAACGGAGACCTGTGCGTGGACAGACGTGCGTGGACTGCACTGGCCACCGGTTCTCTCTGCCACAGACTCTGCCCCTGGGCCCGGAGCTGCTCCGGCCACATGTGAGCTCCTTCCGAGGCAGGTGCCAGCTGGGCATGCGACCTGGCGGCATTGAGGCCACCATGTGCTTTCCTGGCCATCCCAGGACAATGTCCCTCATGCTTGGGACTCTGTTAAATCCACTCTCTCGCTCGTCACTCTCATGTTTCTGACCCCGCGGTCCAGCTGAACAACAAGGCGTCAAGCAGCAGCACTGGTGCTGGGAACGCGGCTTGTGTGACCCTGTGTGGAAGGACAGTCTCCACGTCTGTGCATCCCGCTCCGTCTGCAGGATCCCGTGCACAGGGAGCGTCCGTGTGGCCGCAGCTCTCCCTGAAGGCCTCCCACCAGGTGCCCTCTGGGCAGAACCCCCAGCAATTCCGTGATCCTGACCACAGTCAGAGTGAAAACCACGGTACCGTCCACTCTATTGTTCCCACTGGACACGTGAGAAAACCGAGCCCGAGGCCCCGCAGCTGGCCAGTGGCGGAGCGAGGTGCCTGCTCACTCCCCGGAGCTGCTGCCTCGGTGCCCCCAGCTCCCCGGTGCTGGTGTCTCCAGGACCACTCCGCGCTCTCAATGCTCTGATACGGAGCTGTGGGCCTCGGCGTGTTAGTCATATTTTGAAAACCTCACTCTGCCATCTGGAGAGTAAAGCAGATATTAGACTTTCCTCATAAGCACACGAGCAGTGAGCGACACGACTAGAACCAGTTTAGAAACACACCGGTTCTAACAGACTCTCGCGGCAAAAACCTGTTTGCAGAAGAATCAGAGGCGGCAGATGGGACAACGCCGCCCTGATGGTCACCGCTGGTGGGAGGTCTGCAGCTCAGGGGCGGCCTTGGTCACATTCGAGAGCAACCAGAACACAAGCAATTTGTGGAAAACTCCTGATGTCCACTTTTTAACTCTGGGATGCATTTTTCTAGGACATTGTCTCCAAAAGTGCAAGAAAGCATCTTGAAGGACCGGGCCAGTACCCTGTCCCTCCGTCAGCACGGCGACCCTCTCATTCCCGAGAGCTGGTGTCACCCCCATGCGCCTCCTGCCCTCTGCCCACAGGGACATGCTTGGGAACGGTAAGGGCAGGTGTGCGAGAACGGGGGATGACAGCCTTGACGGGCGTGGAGGCGGGAGCCTGAGCAAGGGGTGACAGCCAGCTTCCTCACACATCCTGTGTGGTGCGGCACCGGCGCCCCCTCATACGCACCGGAAGCGCCACGCTGAGCCTGGAAAGAGCCAGCTTCTGCGACCAGGAAAAGCTGGCCCACAGTGGCTGCACTCCGCCTCTCCGTGGCCGACTGGCCTTCCCCTGTGTGTGCATCCCCACATCTTCTTCATCACCCGACCGTCTCTTGGGGACACCGTGGTTGTCCCCGTGTCTTGCCCACCATGAATATCGCTGCCGTGAACATTGGGGCACATGTATCTTTGCAAATTAATGTTTTCCATTTTTTCGGCCACATGCCCAGAAGAGGGGTTACTGGGTAACCCTACTCTTAATTGCTTGAGGGACCTCCATGCTGTGTGCTCAGTGGCTGGACCAGTTTACACGCCACCAGCATGAGAACATCATGCTGAGCAAAGCAAGCCAGTCAGAAGTAGTCAAGGCTCGCACGATGTCACTCCGATGTTGGATATACAACGGAAGGGAACAAAAGAGCAAACAGGATAAGCCAACCAAGTCTCAGAGACACAGACAATAGGACGGTGGTTCCAGAGGGACAGGGGTGAGGGTAGCAGAGGGTGAAGGGGGTCAAATATAGGGGGACGATGGAGAGTTGACTGTGGCGGTGGGCAATATAGCGACCATGGATCATAGAAGCTGAAACCTCTATAATCTTACTAACCAATATCACCCCAATACACAGGTTTTAAAAAGCCAAAAAAAAACATGTTTTTAAATGAGTTATCCTTATATATGCTCATCTTACCTAGTAGCACATTCTTATAACGCCTCAGCAAGACTGTGTTAAAGTTTGATTTGTCTTCTCCTCGCTCTTAACTCGGCCCCGCCCCCCGGGGTTAGAGCGCCACATAACGTGCAGACAGTGAACTGGAAACTGTGGCAGAGGATCTGAAAGCGTTGGCAGATTAGGCTCAATTCTCCGCGCGGTTGTTTTGCTTGGCAGATGGGACGAGTTCGGACACTTTCATGCCCCCTTTTATTGTTTGTTTGTTTTGTGGGCCACGCTTCCTGCAGGCAGTCTGTCCAGGAAATGGAGCCGCCAGACCTGCCGGCTCGGCCTGGCCCGCCTCCCCGTTCCAAGAGAAGCAGCCGCCGCAGGGACACAGCCCACACGGGAAGCAGGGACACGGTGGTGGGAACAGCCATGCATCACAGTTGCCTGCACTCTCAGACCCTCCCTCACAGAACCTTTGAGCGCGTGAAGTCGCTGTGGGGTGGGGAGCACTCTTTATGTAGCCACTGGATGATCAGCTAATGCACAAGCTTGACTGAAAAAGATGCAACTACGCTCAACCTCTTTTATGTTGTTTTATGATAGAATGAGAGGCCCAGTGCATGAATTTGGGAACAGCTGGGGTCCCTCAGCCTGGCCATCAGGGTTCCGGGGGAAGGACCGCAGGAAGTTGGCCGGCTGGGGTAGAGGGGAGGGGCTGCAGGAGATTGGCTGTGGGAGCACACCGACCACCAGGGGGCAGCTTCTGCATTGAGCAGCTGGCCCCTGGTGTTCAGTGCATGTCATAGAAACTGGTCGTTCTGGTTGTTCGGTCGTAACGGTCACTTAAGCTTTTATAGATATAGGTTTGCTGGCTCACAGATCACATCCCCCACTCCTGATTCACGCTTTTAGCCTGAGCGGAGAGAGGCCTTCCTGAGTTTCTACATAAAACACAGACGTGGGGTTGCTCAATCATTTCACTTGGACACTTGGTCTTTTTTGGGGCCTTGGGTTCCCGAAAAGACTGGGTCAGAGAGCCCTGAGAACAACCACTTCTTGTTTCATTAGATGGTTAAAAAGCAGAAACCAAGAAGTATGTTCCCATAAATATGTATTTATTCAAAAATATTTTATGAAGATGACACATAGGCCAGACAATTCATCTTGCGAAAGTGAACAGGTCCATGGTTTTCGTATGTTCACCAGGCTATGCAGCTATCACCATGGTCCAAGTCAACGACGCTTCTAACCCCCAAGGGAAACCCCATACCCACAGGACCCACTGCGGCTCCAGGACCACGGGACTCCTGTCCGTCGGCCTGTGTGCTTGCTGGGTCTGGACATTTCACATAAATGGGATCATACAATACGCAGGCCTCTGAGGCGGGCTTCTGTCACGCAGCACCATGTTCTCAAGGTTCGCAGTGCTTTGCATGTTATCAGTACTGCCGTCTCTTTAAGAGCAGATAACATGCCAGGGCATGAACACACCGTTATCTGCCCACCCGCTGATGAGCATCTGGTTGTTTCCATTCGGGGCTGTTATTGTGCTGCCTCTGTGGACACGCCAGTGCAACTTCTGAGTGACTGTTAACTTCCCGTCACCTTGGGTGCATGTACTGGTAGTGGAATGGCCGGGCCCCATAGCGTCTCTATGTGTAACTCTCTGAAAATGGCCAGCGTGAAGACAACCCACTATAAGCAAACTATAACGATTTACGTTTATTTCACGTTCCATTCTGTAAACTTCATTTCACTTTTCTACAGAAACATTCCCGTCTCAAGTCCGTCTGTAAAACAGGTACATCCCAGACCAGCGCTGCCCACAGGGCTTTCTGTGGCGACTGGTGGGCCTACCAGGCCATCAGCCACGTGTGGCTATTGAGCGCTTGGCATGTGGCTCGCCCAGTGGAGAAACTATCTAGAATAATCTATAATAATAAAAGCATAATATGATAATTAGACCAATGACCTTCCCGGGGAAGCCAGGGTTGCAAGGGCTTTCCTTGCATGAATTACATGTGCTGGGCCTCTAGGTTTTTTATATTATCTCTTTTTAACCACGTTAAATTTAAACAGCCACAGGTAGCAGGTGGTGGCGGTGTTGACAACACGGCTTTCTCAGCGGGGGTCTGGGATCTGCCGTGAAAGGCCCCGAGGGATTTCGGAGCAGAGAGCCGCTGGGAGAAGCCGCGCCTGGCTCCTGGGTGGCGGGTCGCTGCTCTCACAGTGAGGCTGCTGCTGGAAACACGCCCGTCTCCGCGAGGGAAGCGAGGCGCCGTGTTCTGGCTGCACAGACCCCAGGCACGGCCACGCGTGGAGCTAAAATGAAGAAAAACGTCAGCTGCTCATTGTGCTTTGTCCCCTGTGGGCACCTGGGGCAGCACAGGATCCTGGCAACCACGTTCTGATAGAAATGCAAGCAGGAGCGCGTCTGTGAGCAAAGGCGGAGGGCAGCCCTCGAGCTTTACAGCGCGGATGGGGGAGCGGCCTCAGGGCTCACGTCTAAGAAAAGCTGGGTGGCGCTCCGTCCTCATCGCATAGGAACACAGGGCGACGCGCAGCGCGGCCTGGAGAACCGCAGGGACCCACAGCCTCCTCTGTGGCCTCAGCTTTGTTCTGGTCGAGCTATTTCCAAAAACATGAATGGACGGGTTCCCACCCGCAGAGAACGGTTTCTCTACTCGGAAAAGAGCCCTGGCAACACCCCAGTCTCCGCGCTGCTCGGCGCAACACACAGAAAGGCCAGCATCGCAGTGGGAACGTCACCACATGAGAACAAGCAGGAGCAGCTCTCCATGCAGAAGCAGCAAGAAATCCTAGTCCCTCTCTTCTGGGGACCGAAGTGGGGAGTCCACACGTCCCCCGCGACGTCGCCTTTCCCGGGACTCGGCACTCGCTCTCGTACAGAAGACGGCCAGTGCGCAGGAAGGTCTGGAATAAAAGTGCCGGTCTCCCAACCAGCCCCGTCTCCCCACCCGCTGCCCTTGTATCCTTCTAGGGTGTTCTCTGTGCAAGCATTTATATGTCACAGCCAGTCTTCTGTTTCAAGAAGTTATGTCGGGATCCGGAGCTTGAAGACCCTGCTCAGCATTCCTGCCCTCGAGGCTGGGCCGGCACATGCTCAGGTTGCAGGCCCAGTCCCCAGTGCGGGGTGTGCAGGAGGCGGCTGATCAATGAATCTCTCTCATCATTGATGCCTCTCTCTCTCTCTGTCTCCCTTCCTCTCTGAAATTAATTTTAAAAAATATATTTTTAAAAAGAATTTCTGCCTTAGAAACCTCGGAGCTGTCTTGGGCTCCTACCTGACCTCCCGTGCGCACACGCGGCCTGTCCTCCCAGGAGCCTGGCACCGCCCTCTGGAGCCTGGTCACCTCTGCTCTGAAAATGTGTATCAACCTTGAAGCTGGGCTCCAGGTCGTCCACCATCCTCCATGTCCCTCACACGGAAGGCGCTAACACACACGCGTGTCACCCCACCTCTAACCATCTGATGTCACCACTTGAGCCACAAGAGAAAGTGCAAAGATGGGGAGCAGCGCACAGGACCCCGACTGTCCCGCCAGGTGCCCCCAGGCCTCACCTAGAAACCTCCATTCATCCTGCGAGGGTCTTCCCGCCCCGAGTGCCACTCTTTACCCAGAGGTCTCACTCCTACAGTCACACTCCCGGCAGCTGGCAGGGCTCACAGCACTGTCGTGCCCAGGGCAACCCAGGGCCCCCGAGGAAGACATGGCCCCAGACCCTGCCGCCCCTGGCGTCACTGGGTGGCCAGGAGACCAAGGTGGCCGTAATGGATCACAGGGTGGAGGACCTGGGAACGCTCAACCAGCCTCACACTGTGTTTCTCATTTCTGGGCCAAATCATCTGTCGAGATGGGCAGCATGGCAGGTGAGCGCGCGCCTTCCCCGGAACTGTCATGTCCTATTGCTTCTGGCGCCAATTAGCAAGCGTTCACTTAGTTCTACCCAAACAGCGCCAACAATTATATTAAAACATGCGCACGCACATCTGGTCCTTCCCACCTCGGGCAGAAGAAATCATCTTTTTTCCTTGAAAATGTCTTTTGTCTGTTTCTCTACCTGAGAAGGGCGTGCGGCACCCCTTCCCTCTGGAAGGTTCTGCGTCTGAAACGATGCCCCGCAGGCAGCTGCCTCCTGGGAGGCGGCCGGAGGAGTTGCTCTTGTGGTTTGTGGTACCAACTGCTCCCGGCGCGTCATCACGGGTTCATATCCTCTGATGAGAACACGAACTTCAAAAAATAAAAAATCCTAACTTCCAAATCTTTCTGCTTTTTAAAAATATATATTTTATTGATTTTTTTAAGGAGAGGGATAGAGAGTTAGAGACATCAATGAGAGGGAAACATCGATTAAGCTGCCTCTTGCACATTCCCTACTGGGGATGTGCCCGCAACCAAGGTACATGACCTTGACCGGAATCGAACCTGGGACTCTTCAGTCCGTAGGCCAAACCAGTGAGGGCTCTTTCTGCTTTTTACAAATCAAATCTCAGAAAGGTCAGATCTGCAGGCCTGACCAGGACACAGCCGAGAACCAACCGTGAGAAAGCGGCTCTGACTCACACGGATGGCCTCGGTGAAGGCGGCCCCGTAGAGAGCGAGCCGGGCGACTCGCTTACGCCCCACATTTCCGGGCACGGCCGAGCAGGAGGAGGCCGCTTCCAGAATCTTCCCTGAGGGTGAGCACACACACAGTAAGTAAATGGACAAGGAAGCCATGAACCCTCGGCGTGAGAACTCAGGCCACACAGAGCCGCCCAGCAGGGAGAAGCAGCCTGCACCTGGCAGGTCTCAAATGCATCGTTGCACAGCCAGTCATGGGATTCAACAAGCATGTTCCATGTAGTTGGCATGTGCGTGTGTGTGTGCATGTGTGCTTAAGACTGAGATGTGTTTAAGACGTTATTTCAGAAAGACATTTCAGGCGCCAGGGAAATTCGCTCATGGGTTACACCAGCCTCTTCAAGAATCCCAATAATCAGAGGCCTTTATAGTTACACACTGTGTCCATCTTGAAGCTGAAAACAATCAAAGGGAAGTGGAAAGCCGCGGGAAGGACGTGGACGGACTCCTACAAACAGGCGGCACGAACGTGACTTGGACCTGATCGTCTTTAACGATTGTGCCTTCTTTCCATTTCCATTTTCCTCTGAAAACCACCATGAAATAGAAAGACTCGCCTGGCTGGCCGGCCTGGCTCAGCAGTTGATCGTCGACCGGTGAACCAGGAGGTCACGGTTTGATTCCTGGTCAGGGCTCAGGCCTGGGTCACAGGCTCGATCCCCAGTGAGGGCGTGCAGGAGGCAGCTGATCCATGATTCTCTCTCATCATCAGTGTTTCCCTCTCTCTCTCTCTCTCTCTCTCTCCCCCCTTCCTCTCTAAAATTAATAGAAATATATTTTTTAAAAAGAGAGATATAGGAAAGGTGTTGATGCAATACCTTTTCATGATGAAAACACTCAACAAACTGTAAGCAGATGGGAGCATTCTCAATGTGATCAAAAGCTTCTACAAAAATCCTTAACAGAACCCCAGAGCGCCAGCAGCCACAGCACGGGGGGGGGGGGGGGTGCCTGCAGGGTCCACTGTGAGAACCCCCAGGGGCAGCAGCATTGCACTTGGCCTCTTCCCTGTCATCATTTAGAGAAGACAGACCCCGTGGATGCTGCCAGTCGTGGGCGTGGAAACGGGCCGCTCCTGGGTGATCTGTGAAATGCCCACAGTCTAGCCAACACGCGTGGGAATGCCTCCGGCAGGCCACGTAAAAAGCATGTTTCTCCTTCATGGCAGTGACACTGTCAAGGACGTTGTCAGGAGGAACACAGAAGCAGCCATTCCGAACTCTTTGCAAGGAGCGCCTGCTGCTACCATACAGTGTCCATGTGATTGTGGGTGTGGGCGAGGCCAGGGGAGGATCAGCC
>PVJC01017771.1:0-32099 GCA_004026665.1 Murina feae
GTTTTCTGAAAGCGTAAAGACAGCAGAGGAGAATTGCAAACTAGAGACAAAAAGCCAAAACCCCAAAGATAGGGAGTCTGAGCTGTCTTTGTCCTTAGCCCCCGGTTTATCCCACCCCCCCATTTCAGGAGCCAGCCTACTTCCCCCTCCCCAACCACCCCCCCTCCCCCGTTCAATGCTTCCACTGTGTGACCTTCACTCACATCTAGGTCCCCTAGCACTTTCAGAGTCCAGCAAGAGAGAGAAACCTCTCAGGCTGGTGTCCAAGTCAGTGCAGGCGTCTCAGAGGCGCAGCTCACATACAGAGAGGATGCCGTCACGGTATTTTACAGGCACCTACCCCCTCTGCGTCTCAGACACCTCCGTCCCACGAGGCTTTGCTTGAACACGACCGGATGCCCATCAAGGCACTTCTTCCAAATAAGGCACCACTTCCCTCAGCAATGAGTCACAGAGTTGCAGTGAGTGTGTCTCCAGGTCTAGTTACCATGTTTCCAACATTGTGGGCTGCCCTCCACGTTCCAGCAACACCTTCTCCCACGTCCAGCGCGGAGCAGAGGGGGCCGGCCTCGTCCCGTCTGCCCAGCCTGCTCCTCTGGCAGCAAGCACCATGGCTTTGCATGCTTGTGGCTGGGTAATTTTGGGACTCATTTGCAAGGCAAAGGGAAACGGTCTAAAATTAAGGTTCTGTGATCTGAGGCGCTAGCAGAGGATTTTTTTCTGTTTGTTTTGTTTTAAAACCACAGTCTTGCTCTACAAGATTGTTATCACAGGTCCAGGGGGCTGAGAGCGTGCAGTCCCTGTATAGCCACCCCGTTCTGCGCCTCCCCATAAAGCATGGATGGACTTGGGCCAGAGGGAAGGGATGCAGAGGGAGGGTGGTGGTGCTTGCAGCTCAGAGCCAGTGCCTTTGGGGACCAAGCGGGCCAGGCTGCAGGGCGGGCCGGGCCTGGGAGCTGGTTCTGAGCTGGTGTTACTGGGCTCTGATTCCTCTCAGTGAAGTGCAGGGGGTGTGCAGCGTGTTTGGTCAACTTCAAAGACCTATGCGACTTCCTCAGATCTTCATTTCAGATGCAAACCCGGGTCTGATGCAAACGTGGGGGCGGGGGGTCCGGGAGGGGTAGTGCAGTGTTCAACTTCATTTACTCCTGGCAAAACAGATCTTCCCAAGTCTCCTGGGGACGCAGCTGAGACAGACGTAAACAGGCGCTGGGGCCCCTTGGACATCAAACAGCACTAGCAAAACAACGCCTAGATGAGTTAAGTGTAAATCAATCAGGAACATATGGGCCCCATTTCCCTGAAAATACACAGGGGTTTACAAATTACAGGCACGGGGGTTTGGCAAATGCAAGTCAGGTTTGGCCAAACGTAAACCGTTTGGAGAAGATTTAAAGAAAGTCGATTGCCCCCAAATGCCTTCGCCTCTGCCCATCCCTGACACTGATAATACCCCACACAACCACAAGCATTTCAGTGCATGGGTTTTAAGGGATTTATTTGTTTAGTAAACGTAACGGCTCACAACCTGCTGAGATTCTTTTCCAGACGAACGTCCACAGAACGCGCAACCTGCCAGGAACTGCACTCACAAGAGGGAGAAAATGTCTACCTCTCCAGGTGGGCCAAGGAGATAGATACCTACACGTTTAGACTTGCTCCCAAATGGACTGCTCCCAGCCTTCAGCCTGTAATTGCAGGCTCATGGAGCCCAGGATCTTTCCCAGCATGAGTCTGTCTTCGCACATGTGTGCGAGCGGGTCTCTGTGTATGAGGGCAACACGGTGGTAAGACCACGAGTGTCTCTGTTGCATGGTGACTCTTCCATGGGTGGCAGCGGGCCACGAGGCATTACCGTCTCAAGGGAAGGTTGTTCTGGGGAACCAAGGCACCGAGGACCCAAATGTTGAGGTTTTGAGACTCAAAAGTGAAGACATAAAAGACTGGATGGACTTCACTCTGGGATGAGATCAGGTCCCAGACTGGCTCAGAGACCATAAAAGCAGAAGGAAAATGAGAAGCCTCTGAGGTGGGGTCCCTGACAAAGTCCTATTGCCGCCACCTCCGCCACCCACACTGCAGGGCCCCCTGGAGGGCAGAGGCGGGTGAGGGAGCAACCAAAAAGCCTGAGGGACTGAAGAGCAAGGATACCTCTGCCCGTCTTTCCTGGGCTACTAGGGCAGCAAGTCGCAGAGTCACCCGGCACCGCATAAGTGGGAGCTCAGAGTGCAAGTGAGCCTGGGACAGCCCCCAAGTTTCCACAGCCAGAAACAGTGTGGGAGGCAGCGGAATTCCTCCGGGCCCTCCTCCAAACAGCCTGCATGGGTCAGGGGCCCAAGGGCCCAGCCTGGGATGGATGATGAAGACCTGGTGTGGATGGAGGACGTGGGTCAGAGACCCCTCTCTCCACTCCCTCACCCCCCATGCTGCTAGGGTGCTCAAGAGCCATCTAGAATGGGGATAGTGTCCCCAGGAATAGAACAACTATCCAGCGGTAACCAATACTGGCAGCCACCAAAGCAGAATAGAGATTTGAAATGGAAATGACATTGACGTACACAAAAGGTAATGTTTCTTACATACATGTGCTGAGGCCTGAGATTCTTGCCCTCTCCCCACATGGGTGAGGCCACAAAGTGGGTCAGAGGTAGCCTGCCCTTCAGACAGCTCAGGGCCTACCCTGACCTCCGGGAGGCAGTCCACCCTTCCCCTGCCTCCCTCCACCCCCAGGAAGAAAGAAAACTCAATCTGGGTCTTCAAGGAAAGGCTGAGGTGGTGGGAGGGGTGGGGAGAGTGCAGATTTCAGCTGAAGGACACGGGGATTGTGAAGGGGGCACGTGCACTATCCCCTTTTACTTCTTCTTTCCTCATGGGCTCCCAAGCCACTGAGTACTGAGGTAGGAAGGTGAGGTCCAGAGACAGCTGGGAGACAACCTCTGTCCACCCTCCCCTCCCTGAACCCACGCTCAGAGAAGGCCTGGAAGGCCCAGAGAACACTCCACACAGTAAGGCAGGTTAGCGCGAGGGCTCAGGCAGGTTTGTCTCAGGCTCCCTGAGAGGCTGGCCTCTCCTGTCACTTTCTCAGGCTGGACTCTCCCTCCTGCCCTCGGAGGCCCTCGGGGTTAAGGCTGGGCAGGCCAGAGATGGGAGGCCGTGCAGGTGCCTCTGGTAGGGAAGACCAGCACCTGCTCTTCCGCTGAACAGCATAGGAGTTTGGTTTCCAGTCTTAGAAATCACAAATAAAACTAAAACAATAAAGGGGAGCCCAGCTATCATGGCTCAGTGGTTGAGTGTCAACCTATGAACCAGGAGGTTACCATTCAGTTGACGGTCAGGGCACATGCCCAGGTTGCAGGCTCAGTCCCTGGTGGGGGGTTGTGCAGGAGGTGACCGATCAATGATTCTCTCTCATCATCAATGTTTCTATCTCTCTCTCCTTTTCCCTTCCTCTTTGAAATCAATAAAAATATATTTTTTAAAAACAATATTGGGGATATAAAATTATTAGGGGGAAGAGTTGTCACCTAGAAACTTCTTGCTCCTATAGTGGGGAATCTCTGAGATGTGGTTTTGATAATTCCACATGTTGGTGGCTGACAGTAGGGACAAACCAGCCACTCCTAAAAGCACAGAAATCGGCATGCTCTGTCCCTAAAGGAAGATGCTGGATTTGTTTTGGGGACAGAAACGTCCTTCCTTTTGGGGAGGGAGGTCCCTTAGTGGCTCTCAATTCGGTGTCAGTCACTTGCCTCCTCTGGTCATGACCTGGTGAAGGGCTCCACATTGAAAGGATATAGTCATACTGGTATGTCAGGAGCAGAAAGTCTTCATTGGTTAATAATTCTGGGATGTCCACTTAGTAGGAAACTTCTTTAGAGAGAGTTTTATAGTAAACTAGAGGCCCGGGGAGGGGGTCCCTCAGCCTGACCTGAGCTTTCAGGGGATGTCTGACTGACGGGGGATGTCCGTGGGGAGAGGGCCTAAGCCGTCAGTCAGACATATTATGCTTTGATTGGTTGAACAGATGACCAGATGACCTGACAGTTAGCATATTAGGCTTCTATTATATAGGATAAGAGGGGGAAAATGGTTTGACTGGGCCTGAACTTGGAAAATGAAACTCAAAACTATGAAACTAAGCTTTTTAAATCTATTTAACACAATTTAAGTTATTACAAATATGAATTAATTTCTAGACTGAACAAAGAAATGAATCATTTATTCTAGAAAAAGAATTTCAAAATATGCATATAATAGCATTACATCCTTTTATGCTTACAGCCAATCATATGAAGAGACATTTCTACAATAGCATGTAGGAGCTTTGTGAATTTCCCAAAGGCTTATCATAATTGTTTTTTTTTTCTATGTTTGTTTGATTTTTTGTTAATCCTCACCTGAGAATATTTTTTCCATTGATTTTTAATGGAAGGGAGATAGGGAGGGGGGAGGGGGAGAGAAAAAGAGAAACATCGATCTTCCCACACTCAGGCTGGAGATCCAGCCTGCAATTAAGGTACATGCCCTTGACCAGAATTGAACCTGAGATCCTTCAGTCCATGAGCCAATGCTCTAACCACTAAGCAATTGGCTAGGGTCATAATTGTTTTTTACATACATTTTTCTCTTTGAAGTGCCTCTGGGCTTACTATTGCTGATGATTTTTTAAAAATTTCCCATTGTTAACTGGCATACCTTCAGCACACCCCTATTTTTAACACCTTGCTGATTTGAGCAATTCTACAACCTCATTCTCCTCAATACCATGAAATCCTCCTTTTTTTCTGCAAATTTTTGAACCTGACTTTGAAATAGATTTGCAGTTACCTTTGTCCTGTCAGGTGTTTACAGTACTTCATGGTCATCCAGAAGGGGTTCGAGGCCTGGGCGGGAGAAGGGCGAGGTGGGGGATGTTAATGAGCAAATGTTTCTGTGTAATCCTGACTTCCCCTTCCTATGTAACCCTGTGACCATAGACTCCAATGGTGAATGTTTGGGTAACCTCTGTAATGGTGCTTATTAAAGCCGGGGGAAGAAGCGGTATATCTCTACAGGCAGGATTGTCATTTTGTATTCTGTTTTATTTTTTTAACTCTTCCCTTTCCTCACTGCTTCCTCCGCCAGCCTCGTCGAGGAGGACATCCGGCAACTGCTGCCTCTGGTCGAGGCCTTGAATTTGCGGTTCAGGATAATTCCCGGAAGTTTACACGAGGTCCTGGGCAGTTCACGAAGTTGAACGATTAGTGGCCAGAGCCCTGGGGAGAAAGACTGGTCGCTTTCCTGGGTGTCCACAGAGCCAGAACTCAAAGTGGTGGGGCTGACAGTAGCATTAACATAGCCAGTGTCTTTAACAATCAGCGATGAACACGGGCATCAGAAAGACCTTTTGCCTGGTCCTCCCCCACTGCCCGTTGTAGCTGGCCCTGGGGGCTGGTGTTCCCTTGCACCCCTGTGACCTCTCAGGCCAATAGGAGCTCATCCTCTTAGGCGAGATAATTGCATCTTCTGGTCACTTCTAATCACAGGAACAGACCCAGTTCAGGAAGTAACGTGTCCAGCTCCAAGTGACAATTGAAAATGCCAGCTCACGGCGCCCATCCTGCCGCGTGGGCCTGCTTCGGCGGGAGGTTCCAGGAGCAAAGGAGGGAAGCAGGAGAGGAGAGCTGAGCTCAGTGTTTCTATTTCTTACTCTCATATTCCTGCGCCTCGTGGACTCGGTCACTGGCCACGGGCTCTTTGAGAGTGAGAGGGGCTGAGGGGAGGAGAGCCCAGGGCTGCCCTGGTTGGAGGTGGTTGCCTCTGATCTTGGTGGAGGGCGACCCTGTCATTTCTTCTGTTTGTTGTTGTTAACCCTCACCCGAGGCTACTTTATCCATTGGTTTTTAGAGAGAGTGGAAGGAGCAGGAGAGACAGAAATACAGGTGTGAGAGAGGCATATCGATTGGTTGCCTCCTGTACACACCCCACTGAGCCTGCAACCAAGGCACATGCCCTTGACTAGAATCAAACCTGGGACCCTTCAGTCTGAAGGTCAACACTCTAGCCACTTGAGCCAGACTGGCGAGGGCCGACTCTCATTCCCTGTCTAATTACACCAGAAAACAGATCATGACTAAGGCTGACCGGGGCAGACCAAACATGGCGTCACGCTATTTACAGCTGACTTGGCCTGGGGGATCCCCCTAGCTGAGTTCTCCCATCTGCTAAGCAGGTGATGCGTCCTCCTTGCTCACATTCGTTCCCTCCTGCCTCAGGAAGTCTGAGCACAGAGTCTCTCTGGGGGCCCACTGCCCCTCCAGAAATCCTCTTAGGCCTGGAAGACACTCCTGGCCACCCCCCCCCCCCGCCATGGGACCCCTCAGGTTGTCAGAACTCTGCTTGGGGGGCAGGGGGGCTGATAGGGGTAGAAGGAGGAGCACAGAACACAAAACATTTCTTTTGTTGTTGTTTTTATATATTATGTATAGAGAGAGGAAAGGAGAGGGAGAGAAACATCATCAGCTGCCTCCTGCATGTCTCCGACCAGGGATGGAGCCTGCAACCCAGGCACATGCCCTGACAGGGAGTGGAATCAGCAACTCCTGGTGCACGAGACGATGCCTAACCAGCGAAGCCACCAGCCAGGGCGCAAAACATTTCTTTTGAAAGAAATGTTCTTCCCAGTCTCTGCCACTCGTTTGGCCTCTGAACCTTCTGATGGGCAGCGAGTCGTTGGGAACCAGTTCTGGGCCACCTCCTTTGCACATCCCGCTTTGGTGGCCAGCATCTCACCATGAAAAATGGGAGAATTGGCACTCATCATCTTAAGCAGTTCAGCTGAAACTACAATCGAAAGGGTCCCCTTCACCATCTAAGAAAAATAATTGTAGCTGCCCTCCCCCCTGTTATGATAAAAAGTGACTATCCTCAGGATTCATAGGATCCTCTCAGGCAGGCCTTACCACAGCCCCATGAGTGGGTACTAATGTCGTCCATACTGCAGAGATGAAGAGGCCGGAGTGCGGAGAAGTAAGTCCACAGCAAATCACACAGTTGGTAAAAGGTCGGAGGTTCGCACCTTTATCTCTCTCACCAGAGAGGATTTGCGGATTCAGAACTTGGACTATCAGGAGACTCTACTCATGATAACCACTGCGGCCAGTCACACCCTCTGTATCAAAGGTTTAGAGCCAGTTGAGGGATGAAAACATCGGCTCTGTTGCTGGAAAAAGCTGGGCTGAAGAATGCAGTGGACCTTACAGCCAGATAAGTCTTTCAGCTCTTTCTTCTCTGAGTTGAACCTACTTCCTCACCCTACCTGCCCCAACCCCAGCAGTCAGAGGCCCTCTATGAGTGGGGCCCAAGGGCACAGGGTCTCCAAAGGCATGCACAGAGGGGGGAAAGTGCAGCCTCCTCAGAAAGCAGGCAGATTTCAAAGACAGAATGTGCTTCGGTTCCCTTCCAATGGAAATCAGGGTCCAGGCTGAGGGTCTGGGCTATGGCCGTAGGACCAGACGGCCCACCACCTGCTCTGGAAAAGGAGAAAGGGAGGGGCTGAGACAGGGGACCGGTAGTGTGCTAGACCAGGGCTCTGCTTGGAAGGAAGATGCTGAGGTCAGAGGAGGGGCCTAAAGACAGAACTCTGGGGAAGGGAGAAGCTTGAAACTCTTCATATATGTGCCCGTGGCTTTGAGAGGCTAGCCCACAACGGGAAGTTAACAGAAAGAGAGGAATCAGCAGAGGAAATTCTAGGTTTTCCCTGCGTATGTGGCACACAGGATGGTTCAAGGGCTACCCCATGTGTTTCTACTTAGCCCTGCATCTTGCCTCTTGCCTTGAATGTGTACCAGGCCTACGGGACTTGTAGCCGTTGAATGTGAGGTTGCATCCATGTTCATGAAAGCACCCAGAGATTTTCCCGGGGTCTCAGGAGCACAAAATGTCCAGTGAAGCTACGGTAACCACCCTATCCCCATCCCTTCTCTCATTTCTATGGCTGCTGAAACAATAACCGCAAACGTAGGGACTTATAACCACGTAGGCTTATCTAACAATTCTTAGATAAATTTTATATTTGTCCAAAATGGAACTCCCTAGGTTGAAGGAGGTTGTCATCAGGGCTGTGTGCCTTTCTGGAATCCGTTTTCGTACCTTCTTCAGCTTCCTGAGGCTGCCCAGATTCCTTGGCTCACGGCCCCTTCCATCTTCCAAGGCAGCAGTGGCCAGTCGTCTTTCACGTCACACTGCCTCGGGCTAGTTTTCCTTCCTCTTTCATCATGTGATTACACGGGACCCACCTGGATAATCCAGGATACTTTCCCTTTTGAAGGTCAGCTGATTAGAAATCAATTAAATCTGCAACCTTAATGCTCCCTTGTCAAGAAGCACAACACAGTTACGGGTTCCAGGGGTTAGGACATGGGTCTTTGGGAGATCATTATTCTGATTAGCACACTCCCCTCCACCCTGCCAAGTGGTGGCCGGCACATGTGCACCCACAGACCTGACACACACACACATCCTGCCTAAAAAGTCCCAAAGAGAACATTCGCGCCAGGAGGTCCCTCATCCTAGTTGTTTCTATAGCTGTTATACATGGTCCCTCTTCTAAATGAGGCTGATTTTTACTTTTTCTGACTTCAGAGAGTCACAGCTTGCTGGGTTTTAATCTTATATAAAGTTGGAAATGCTTTGACCCAATTAGGAGCCATATGTTGCACTGAGATGCCACCTCAAGCCAGTTATTTATCTATTTCAGTCCGAGTCACTGAGCAGAGCCCTGTCTTGCCTGCCCCCTCCCAGGGGTTGTAGCCCAGCGGCAGCATCTGCACGGGCTCGAGCGGCTGCCTCACAGTGGAAGTGTTAACTGCATGATTAAAGATCATGAGAAGAAAGAGAGATTCTATGTTTTAAAAACCCCACAGTTATCAATCTTTATTATAAAAAACATATGTGCCTCCCCTTCTGCGGTAGACTGTTCCTGACTGGGTATATGTAAATCAAATTCCTTATAAATTGAGTCATATTTTAAATGCACTAGGGGAGCTGGCTATTTAAAGGGATCCTGCTGTGAATCTTTTTGTCAAGCCAAGAGGCTGTTTGTGATGCTAATTTTCACCCCTTAATTTGTCTGTTTTGTAGGTGCAGATTTTCATAAAATCCTCCAAGCTCACAAACCAAAGCAAGGCACACCTGTCTCCTATTATTTCAAGGATATCTTTTTCAGAAGAGCTCAAAGAGCTGTCGTGTGGATTATCTCATTTATCTTCCCAACGTTCTTCCAGAGGAGTTTGGGGCAGTCATTATCCTCAAAGGAGGTGTAACTGTCTCCCAAACAGCCACTGCCTCGCAGGGGGCCCCAGGAAAGCAGGCGGCGCTGGGATGAGAGCGATGTATTTTCCAGTTAACAAAGGCTCTGTCCTGGGAGCAGTTGTCTGGAAGTTTTCTTTAAAGCCCAGAATATGCTTTTTTTATTTGTTTGTTTTGGGGCAATTCTTTGTCACGACTGTACAGATAGAGAAAGCGAGAAACAAGTGAGGTAAGTGCTTACCATGTTTTTAATGTTTACTGAATGTCCACTATGCACAAGAGGAGGTTGGGGAGTTGGGTGGGGTAAGTGCCAAGACGGCTGACGCGGGCCTTGACCCGGAGCCTGCCCCCTAGTGGAGGTGACAGATATTGACAACACCTGGAATGCAACCTTAGGAAACATGGATACCTTCGGCTCTCTCTCCCACAATTTTCTTCTCCCAAGCTTATAAGTATGATCTCATTCAATCCTCCCAACACTGTAAAGTGGACGTTGGTTTTACTTTTCGTAGCACAAGGAAATTGAAAAGATTAGTAACTTTCCAAAAGTCACATGGCAGGTGGGTGAGGAGTTAGGGCTTAATTCCAAGCCTGTCTCGTTCCACAAGCATGTGCTTCACATGTCGCAATTTTGAACATAGGCATGAGGAATGCGCTTGGTAGGTGTAGTGGCAGGAACAATGGATCCTGACTCTCGGGATAAAAGAAACTGTCCCAGAGGGAGGCTGTCAGAACCAGGCCTTGAAAGATGAGAAGCATTGCTATTGAGAATTGGCAGAATAAAATTGGCAAAGGCATGAAAGTATATATGAATAGTCTGTTGTGCCCAGGTTCCTAGGGAACTATAGTAGTAAACAAGGCTAACAGGGCACTGAGGGACATATCATAGAAGGTCTAAATGCTTCATTAAAGGAGCAGAAACTCCTCCCCATAGTGGTAGAAAGCCACTAAGACTTTTTTAAAAAATATTTTTTTATTGATTTCAGAGAGGAAGGGAGAGGAAGAGAGAGCGTAAGGGAGAGAAACATCAATGATGAGAGAGAATCATTGATCGGCTGCCTCCTGCACGTCCCACACTGGAGATACAGACTGCAACCCAGGCAAGTGCCTTGACCGGGAATTGAACCATGCCTCCTGGTTCATAGGTTGATGCTCAACCACTGAGCCATGTCGCCGGACACCACTGAGACTTTTTGAGGGAGGAAGCAAATTCTCTTGGAGAGACAATTCTGTCATTGGTGTGAAGAATGAGTTTGAGTCACAATATCAAATCTTGATATGTAAAGTAAGATAGTATTTTCTTCTCTAACAGAAAGAAAACAAAATCTTTTGTACACTGCCAAAACCCCTGGTGAGAAAAGGGGCAATCCGAACTGGAAGTTATGTTGCCCGACTCCAAGAGTAAGCCTCTCTCCCTTTTATCAAATGAAAAGGCTGGAGCTTTGAGTAAAAGGAAGGTCTTGGCTGAAGCCACCACTGGCTGGCCTCCCCACCTGTGCCCACCACTGCCAGGCAGAGTGAGTCTTCACCTCTGATATTTTCACGGGTGTGAGGATGGGGATGTGTGGCCGAAATCTAACTCCTGCCTTCTAAGCTGACAATCATCTAGGCTTTAGAGGCTAAGGCATCTGTTGTAAGTCATTCTTGTCTGTCCTAAGCCACAACAACTGGACTCAGCGATGCCTCTGGGGGCATGTCAGGCCAACATAATGACACTGAACTTCACCTCTTCTTCTAAGACTCGTGTATTAGACACATGCCAATGGAGTCCCAAGGTCTCTGAGCTGTAAAACCAGAGAAAGGGAAGATGGTGACAGCTGGTAGGTCCCCTTTCTCATCCATACCTACACACCAAAGTTCATCAATCTTCAATATTCCCCCTTCAAACAACTATGCAGGGCCACGGAGGAGGAGGAGGACTGAAGTAAGGTGAATATGTTCCCTCAGTGTCTATTTTCTGGCTTGCAGCATAATTCCTGCATTTGTGAAAGATCTGGGGGATCCCGGAAGAAAGGGAGCTTAAGTACAAAAGCCATTATAGTCATATTGCTATTAGCAACAGTGGATTTGGCATGAGGCCTGAGCCACCCGGACTCCTGAGGCTGAAGTGACTAAATGGGAGTCTCAGTCTGACTCAGATGGGTCTGATCTGTTGGCCAGGGAGGGGCTGGGAAACCTCCCTCCACACAAAGGGAATGTTGGGGGCCCCGGGGGGAGATGAGTTGGACTGGGGGTGGGGAGAATGCAGAGCAAGTGCCCCCGATGAAGGGAGGTCTCTGGGGGCAGGACGATGCTGGGCTCCCACAGGCAGAGGTTTATCCCTTTGGCTTTAGGTCCTGGACACACTGCAGAAACTCAGCTCTGTCCCCTTCCCCCCCGGGAAAGGCTGGACTCACTCGTCCTGGTAGCTTCCAAGCCACTTTGCAGAACACCCCACAGTACATAGAGGGAGAGTGTGTGGATAGCAAGACACGGGGGCAATGAAGGGATGGCAGGAAGGAGGGGCAAGGATACCGAGCAACATCTTTGCTGGGCTCTCACGCTCCATCTGGGCCAAGTGTGCTCCCTGTGGTGCTCAGCACCTCCCCCCTCCCCAGAGCAGGCTGAGCAACCTCCTGGCGTGGTGGCTGTGGTGCAAGGGCAAGGTTTGCACCTGGAGAACCAGAGTCCTTGGAGAACTCAAAAGAGACCATGGCTGACCCCGGGAGCTGCGGCCTAGGGCTTGGCCAGCTCCCACTCTCAGGCATATCGATAAACAGACCCAAGGCACCTACGTGATTCTTCCAAATGTGGAAGCTGGGAATCTGGTTACTCTTCAGACAGTAACAACTACCGTGTGGTGGTGTATCGACTGAGAACGAAGTATGAAAGCAGAATAGGAGGAAGCATAAAAAAAAAATTAAAAAAATTTATAAAGGCCTAAGCATGCCCCTCCCAACTAACTCCCAACAGGAATCCTTCGCGTTGGAGTGACAGCCCCAGCTGCAGCCCAGATGGATGAGTGCCACAGCTCAGGGTCTCACTTCTCCTGCCGCCAAACTCTGTGGGGCTGTAGGAAAGAGGCTGACATAGACATGTGGCAAGGCTTTCAAAACAAACCCTCTCCCCTGCCCATCACCGCTGTCAGAGCTCGTGTCGGACAATGATTAGCAGCTGGGAATCTGCAGTCAGACATGGATCTGAGTCCTGCCGTTGCCATGTTCCAGCTGTGACTGTGGGAAAGTGGACCTCTGCGAGCCTCATTTTCCTCATCTGTAAAATGGGGCTAATAGCACCTTCCTAGGAGGGTTAAGAAGATGAAATGAGACAACAAATGCAAAGCACTTAGCGCAGTGCCAGCGGATGGGAAGTGCTCTACTAGTATATATGGCAACAGTGTATCTCCTTCAGAAACAGTATGTTGAGAATGCATTGCACTCAAAGGCTCCGGCTGCTTCCTCGTCATCTCTAGAGCCTGTCAGGGAGCCACGCCAGGCAGGAGGGAGTCAGTTCTGATTTCCCTGGAAGCCCCTTGAACTATTGACTGAGCCTTGGTTTGGGCTCTGGCTTCCAGTCAAAAAAAAAGGTACAGATGGGATTCATGAGAAACAAGTGGGCACTGCTGTTTAAGCCAAGCAGCCGGAGGAGCCCACGTGACCACAGGCTGCACATCCCAGCTGGCTGGGCAGCACTGCCCATGAGGCGGCAGCAGGATGTTCCAGCAGCTGCGGTCTCTGGCAGTGCTTCCCTCCAGGGATCCAGAGACTGCCCAGGCGGGCGCAAGGGGCCCTCTTGGCATTAAACCCAGCACGGTAAGGTATCAGGAGTGCCCAGGGCGCTGTGGGCCTGGAGAAGTTCCGGTGAACCGAACTCTCTGGAGACATTTTGAACCCACGGCTGTGTTCCCCAGTGCCCCTGGCATGGGCATCCCAGGAGCCATAGTGAGGTCCACCCCCAAGTCTTCTCACCCAGGAAGCCTGCGCTGGGGCAGAGCTCATGCATTCCTCCGGAAGAGTACATCCAGAGACCTCTTCTTCCTACTGGCTTCTCCTCTTCCCCAAAGGAATTTCAGAGAGGAATTTGCCAGAATGGAAAATCCAAGAGACGACAGCAAGGAGCCCACGGTAGAAAACAGCTAGTGTTGGGGGCAGGCTCTCCTGGGTTCAAATCCGGGCTCACGATGTCTGTTGCAAGGCCCTCGACGGCTCACTGAGCCTGGCTGAGCCTGTCATCTCTTCTGCACACTGGGGCTTCGGTCCAGTGGCTCTTGAAGGCTGTGTCAGAGCCACCTGGAGGGCTTAACTTGGCCTTTCAACCAGTTCACAGATGACACTGCTGCTACTGGGCCAGTCAGGACCGCATCTCAAGGACCACTCATTGCAGCTGCTGGTCTGTGTGCGCCCTTGTTCACCGGGAGAGGCAGGAACACGGCAGGGCATTCGAGTTGGTGGACGAGGATTGCTAGGGCTGAGTCGGCCCACCTGCCTGTCAGGGGGATAAGACACCCACCTTCTGAGTGAGAATCTAAGGAGGTGGTGAGGGTGAAAGTGCCTTGTAAAGTACAGCAGTCTATACAATTGTAAAGGATTGGACATGAGAATTATTCTAAGGGGTTAACCTCCGTAGTACATGGAGAGGTCTGTAGAGGAGTGCCTGGCACATACTGGGGCTCCATAAATATTAATTTATTTAAAAAAACGCCTCCAAACTAAAAATAGCCACTGACTCCATGCCAGAGATTCCTGTCTGTGTCATACATTAGAACACAAAATGGTAATGAAGTTACAATACATGGAACTTACATTCCCGTTGTGGGTGGCGGGGACTCCTCCTTGGTCTCTGCTCCGATGCGTTTCATTATCCAATCCTTTTACCGTGGAGCCTGGCCGCACGGTGTGGAGCCGACTGTGGATCTTGATAAGAGGAAGAGGCTGGGCTCTGTTTCCACTTTGCTCTTGGCAGTCCTCAGGCCTCCAGGATAACTTTCCCACAAAATGAACAGCGTTGGCTCCCAGAGAGACCAATCTAATTCCAGCTTGTCCACTCGGAAGATCCGTATCAAACATTACAGACTGTCTGACGGCAGGAAGAGCCATCCGATTCCATCGGGGTCTGGCTCTGTGTTGGAATGATCAAGTAGGGAGCTATTAGCATGGTAGAAATAGAGGCAAAATATAACCGGCCCACTTTCTTTTTTAAAAAAATATTTTATTGATTTTTTACAGAGAGGAAGGGATAGGGACAGAGAGTTAGAAACATCGATGAGAGAGATACATCGATCAGCTGCCTCCTGCACACTTCCCTACTGGGTACGTGGCCGCAACCAAGGCACATGCCCCTGACCGGAATCGAACCTGGGACCCTTGAGTATGCAGGCGACACTCTATCCACTGAGCCAAACCGGTCAGGGCCCAGCCCACTTCTTAAACATTGTTCTTGTCTAAGGCTTTCTTTGAAGAGCCCTCATATGAGATGAAGACAAGAGAGGACAAGAGTGAGGTAGAGCAAGGAAAGGAAACCTGAAGCTAGTCCATCCCCTCCTCTAAAAACACAGGAATGACCAGCCTCCTGTGTCTTCACTGTTTATGAGCATGAGCGTCTGATCAGGTAACCACCCTACGCCAAGGGAGCTAATTACCAATCCTGTGGAGAATTTAAATTATTTTTAAAGGGAAAAACAAAACAAAACAAAACCTCTCTGGTTACTCTTGGTTGACTAGAACGTCACTTATTTCCAGACAGAGAGGTGCTGCCCACTCCACACGCAACCACTGTTACCCGGAAGAGGTGGCCTTCCGCCAGTCAGTTTGTGAGATGCTGGAAACATCAATTTCTAACATATAAGGCTAAAGCCTTTCTACGTTGTTTCTTACCTCTCGACCCGACGTGTTCTGAAGCCCCGTGAGCTATGGACTGAGCCTTGGTTTGGGCTCTTCAAGGAGAAAAAATAAAATACGGATAGAATTCATGAGAAACAGGCGGGCTCTGCTGTTGGAGCCACACAGCTGAAGAGAACGGGGGCACTCAGAATCAGGAAAATGGTACTGGCACAAGCACTAGTAAATCTCGAGGGATGCCACGTGAAATACCCAGATTTCGGTCAAATTGGTTGGCACGTGTGACAGAAAACCAAAGTTTGAAAGCCTGGTGACTTGGGGACTGTAGGTATATCCTTGGCCAGATTTTAACACTCAATTAGATGCAAATTGGAGCTTTGATCTGGTACTTTCAGAAGGCACAATCTTTTTTTTTTTTTTTTCAATCACAAACTAGGTGTCTAAGTGTCAGAGCTTCTTTGATGTCAAGTTTCCGCCAACAGCCTGAGTGACTGACTGCTGGTGTTTCTGGCCCTGAGATTCATCTGCTTCTCCCCAACTTTATCCCATCTTCCATTGAGAACCACAGTGGCCTCCTCCTCAGAGGTTTTCCAGTTCCTGGTGGTCAGTCTGAGTCCGTTCTCCCCACTGCTGCAATTATCTTAGAAAAACTCATTGAGACTACTTCATCCTCTGCTGACAACCCCCACCATCCACAGATTAAAATACAAACTACTTAGCTTAGGGTTCAACACTGAAAGGTCTCCGTGGGGAGCACATAATCCCAGGAGGACTCAGCCCTGTGATTCCTCTGCTTTAAGGAAGGGATAATCTGATCAGCTGCCTCCTGCACACTCTGCACTGGGGATGTGCCTGCAAGCAAGGTACATGCCCTTGACTGGAATCAAACCTGGGACCCTTGAGTCCACAGACTGACGCTCTATCCACTGGGCCAAACCGGTTAGAGCAATTGGTGGTTATTTTAATGCTAAAACTAAGAGATTAAGTGAATTAAATTAAAAGGTCCTGGGGTGCTTGTGGTTATGACTCCTTACAAGAGTGGGTTATCAGCCCTAACCAGTTTGGCTCAGTGGATAGAGCATCAGCCTGCGAACTGAAAGGTCCCAGGTTCGATTCTGGTCAAGGGCACGTACCTTTGTTGCAGGCACATTCCCAGTAGGAGGTGTGCAGGAGGCAGCTGATCAATGTTTCTTTCTCATCGATGTTTCTAACTCTCTATCCCTCTCCCTTCCTCTCTGTAAAAAATCAATAAAATACATTAAAAAAAAAAAAAAGAGTGGGTTATCAGTAAGGTGGAGCTCTTTGCACAACGGTTTGTATTTTTTCATTCCTTCTCTTCTCAACCAGGAGAGGCCGTGCCTTTTGTTCATCTTTCACATTCCTCATGCCTGACACATGCTCATGGATTATTGAGTGGATATACACTTCAACACAGTATACCCAAATAGATAATTCCTAACCTTTTTCTTTCATATCTGTCATAGGGGGTAAATTTAGTACTTCTTTAGTACTTTAGGAACAGGCACTAAGTAAGTGCTAAGTAAGCTTACATATATATTATCTCACTTAATCCTCAAACTAAGTGTTGATATTAGTGTTATTCCCATTTTATAGATGAGGAAACTGAAACTTAGGAAGGTTAATTTGCTCAAAATCAGAAAGTTGTAGCACTCCAGAGCCATATTCTAACTGCCATGTAAATGGCCTCACCCTTTACAGCCTCTCCTAGAGCTCTCTGTGCCTTGCAATTAGATCTTTTGAAAGTGACTTTCAGTGGTCTAGCTGTGAGAATCTCTGGAATAACAGCACATGGTGAAGGACTGGGGAAAAGGAGGCAGCAATAAATCACATGGGAATATGAGAGAGCAAAATGTCTTGAGATGCCAATTTTCAAGGTAAAAAGCAAGGATATCAAGTTTTTCCAAAAAGAGGGTTGTGATGATCTGGTTTTGAATAAACACATGGCCAAAAGGTGAGAAGAAAGGAGTAACAACCAGCCAGCTCTTGGGGATTATCTTTTTTTAATATGCTTGTATTGATTTTTGGAAAGAGAGGGAGAGGGATAGAGAGATAGTAACATCAAGAGAGAGAAACATCATTGATCCCCCACCCTCCTGAAGGGGTAAACCTGTGACCTCTTGATTCCTGAGTTGACACTCAACCACAGAGCCCACCAACGAGGCTCTTAGCGGTTATCTTTTCATGAACCCCACAGTCACTGTCTTCAAACTAAAAAACAATCTATTCAAGGGACTTTATTCTCTCATAGAATGAAATAGGCGAAAGGCAAGGACAAAGACAAATCTCTCCTACATTTTTCCTGTTGTTTATCTTCCTCACTGATGTTAAGTGCTAAATATCTTATCTAGAAATCCATTATATCTTAAACAGCTCCTTGAATTTTTCTTATCTAGTCTCATAAGAATATAACAAACCGAAAAGAGAATAGTGATTTTATTTTAAAAATTTTTCATTTGCTCAACTGGTTATTTCTAGACTAGAAAGTGTGCATTTTGAAGTAAATTTTATTGTAGACTAGAGGCCTAGTGCATGACATTCGTGCACTGGGAGTGAAAGGGATCCCTTAGCCTGGCCTGCATACTCTGGCAGTCCGGGACCCCTTGAGGGATGTCCGCCTGCTGGCTTAGACCCACTCCCTGCTCCACGAGGGGTCCTTAGTGCTGCTGCAGAGCTCCTGCCACCGCTCATGAGTTCACCAGCTGTGAGCCCGGCTTCTGGCTGAGTGATGCTCCTCCTGTGGGAATGCACTGGGAGCAGCTCCTGCATTGAGTATCTGCCCCTAGTGGTCAGTGTGCATCATAGCGACCAGTCGTTCAGTCAATTTGTGTATTAACCTTTTATTACATAGGATGCTGCTTTATTTTTGTTGCAAGGAGCCACGCTTGTGCTCTGTGGTGACAAAGGTGGGATGAGGAAGATAAGGTAACAGTGGGGGAATTCCTCTAGAGAAAAATGAGTGGACAGTGATCTGAAATTTGCATTTTCCCATTGTTATTACTGAAGAAAATTCAGATATTTCAACTGCTGCTTAAAAAATAAAGAGCAGGTGCCCCATTGGTGTGGCTCAGTGGGTTAGAGCATCATCCTGAGGGTTAGAGCATCTCAAGTTTGATTCCTGGTCAGGGCACATAACCTGGGTTGCAGGTTTGATCCCTGTCCCTGGTCAGGGAATGTGAGGGAAGCAGCCGATTGAAGTTTCTCCCTCACATCAGTGGCTTTCTCTCTCTCTCTCTCTCTCTCTCTCCCTCTCTCTCTCTCTCTCTCCCTTCCTCCCTCCCTCCTCTCCCACTTCCTTCCATTCTCTTTGAAGTCAATGAGAAAAAATGTCCTTGGGTGAGAAAAAACAAAAAAAGCTGGTGATTATCACAGTACAGTGAAAATGTGCCAGTTTAGGCAACTATCATTGTAAACTAACTTTGTTTTTCAGATAGTCTAACAACCTTGAATTCCAACATGATCAACTAACTTAAAATTCTAAGGCTAATGTCTTTTTTATTTTCTTTTTTAATCCTCGCCCTAGAGATGTTTTTATTTATTTGAGAGGGAGGAATGGGAGAAACATTGATTGGTTACCTCCCATATGCACCCCAATGGGGGATCAAAGCCACAACCTAGGTATGTGCCCTGACTGGGAACTGAACCCACCACCTTCAAATGTCTTCTTTTCCTACCAAGTATGGACAGTTGCCTTTCTGGTAAAAGAATGTAAATCATTTTACTCCAGGTTTCCACATGCACCACTTGGCAGCCCACACTGCTATATTATGGCTACTTCTGGAGTAAGCAAGTCTTGGCTCCTTTGGGACAATCACCAGTACCTCCACCCCATTTCACTTAGGAAATCTGTAAATGCAAACAATAGCAGGTATCAGAACCAAGAACATCTAATCTATAGACACATTAAGTAAGGAGGCATTAGGTAACAGGTTGTCAGTAAAAAAGTAAAATCCAGTGGCAGTCCCAAATATTTACAAAAATATCTTGTATAAGATGACACAACTAGTACTCCATGGGGTCAGGAGGGCAGGTCAGCTTCCTAACACTATTCCAGTATGGCACGCAAAGCTACCTGTTATTAAGTCTGCCAGGGCCAGTGCCTTGCATCTATTGCGCCCAACACTTCCAGTAGTCCTGCTCTCTCCAATTACTAAAGTCACAGTAGGCCTATTTGATCTCAAATTCATGTACTCTGTTCTGTCTCTGAGGCTACAGACCAAATTCTCTGTTTAGAAAATTTACCACAGAAATGGTATTTTATTCAACCCAATCTATATATATAAAAGCCCAGCAACCAGAACAGCGGAACGACCAGAACAACCAGTGGCTATGATGTGCACTGCAGCAGCCAACCAGGCTGATCTGGACCCTGATTAACTCCCCCACCATCATCCCCCGACACCATGATCAGGGGCGGGGCCAGCTGCCAACCACTTGTGGCCCCTACCCGCCCCGGGCCCAGCCCAATAGGCCCCCATCAGGGTGGGCTGGCAGGGCCTCACCCAAGCATGAATTTATGCATCGGGACACTAGTACCATATAAAGAGTCAATTACTTGCTCAAACAATGAGCCTGTAGCTGGGAATTGGGAATCTATGTAATTGAGAATTTCTCCTTTAATGATAAAATAATGTAATTATTAGCAATGTGTATTCTCAATTATGGACATGTCTAAAACTATGCAATAAATATTAATCAGACTTTTTTCTTTCAAATTTCCTTTTTATTCTAAGTTGTTAGCCCTTTCCTTACTTCCTTTTTTCTTCTAAGTGTATATCCCCAGTCTGCCTTGTACATTTCCCACCTGGAACTTCAATGCCAGTGATGAAGTACAAAGCAAACAGCAGCACGGGCATATCCCTACAGGTAAAAGACTGTCACACACAATCCCGATGCCTCTCTGGGGGCAGTGATTTCTGAGAATGAGACTGATGACACAGAGCCACTTGGAAAAGGTCCACCAGCATCCAGGCTCCGAGGACAATATCAACACAGGACACCAGAACACTCTCTCCTTCCTGCCGAGTGTTTATTTTATAGCTTTTGCATCAGGTAATCAACTGAAACACTTCAACAACAGAAAGCTGGCAGAATGTTAAGGAAAAGGAGTGATTATCACTCCAGCAGATGTGACAAAATGGTTTCACGTTGGAAACAGTACTGCATAAATGAATCAAATGAATGGAGGTGGGAGGAGGGAGGAGAGAGAGAGCAGAGAGAGCAGAGAAAGCAAGGAGTGAACATCTTCCAACATGGATTGTGAGGGAGGAAAGACACTATTCAGCTGTCTGTGCATTTATAAACTAAAAATCAAAATACACAATCCGTTTCTCAAAATCACATTCAACACTACTGTAGAGACGCTCACAGACCTCTCAATAGAAAGCTACAGAAGCTTCTATGAAATCAGACAGACAGCACCTGTGTCTAAATCATAGGCTTACCCAGTAGTGTGTTTTAAAGACATCATCGCCATGGGGTCCTTTTATAAATAGTACTGCAAAGGTCACAAAGCTGCATGAACTTAAATTATAGGATAAATCTGACTAACTGAGCACCCATTTCAATCTCTCAAATTCCCACTCCAGAAAAATCAGAAAGCAAGCTCCACTCCTGAGGCGCTGAATTGGCAGTGCTGCTGAAACAGGGCTGCTTTCCCCTCCGAAGGCTGCCTGAGCAGTTTAGCTGGCAGCAGACAGCAACTCTGCACAGGGTAAATGAATGCAAAATTTAACACAATAGCCCAGCTTCCTCTCAAACTAAATAGCTATAATTTATGAAGAGGCAAGTTTTCAAATCATAAATTAGAAGCACCACCTGCACCACTCTTAAACAGACTAACTTCCTAAAAGGTTACAGTACCGGGTGCTTCTCAGAATTAAGGATTCGAGGACCATAGGTGTGTCTGACAATGATCCCTGGGAAAACCCAAATACCACGCTTTACACAGATGTTCTCTATGTAGAATCTAAAGATAAATTAAAATACCAGCTATGCATTTGGGAACCAGCCTTTAAATTCTCTAGTGCTTTTAGAATTTTTATTTCATTTTATTAGAAAAAGAGAGAGTCATTGTCTACAAACTATTTTCTTTCTAACTATGCAAATACAATGAGCAAATCATCTGCAATATCAAAATACTGTTTGTAAATCACCGATGGCACTAACAATTTTAGGAATTTTCAATAGGACATATATAGAGAAAGAACAACAGTAGATTTCAAATTGTAGACATTAACTGAGTTTTAAGAATAGAAAATAAAATTTAAACTTTAAAAGTCAGTAAGTTCAAGTTCTCCAATTTTCAAAAATTTAAACCCAATCATCAGGAATTCAGAAGTACCCAATATGTTCAAAGTTGCACAAATGAGTATGGATGATAGAAAAGTAAAGTAATCCCCATGCAATTTCTTAAGTGTTGCTATCGGATATATTTAAGTGATACTTTACAGATTAAAGCTGGGTAAAATAAAAATATATCCTCTCCTTTACATTAAAACAGTCACAATAATTTATCAACAGTTGCCATTTCACAGCAATTAGAAAACAGGAGTTGATACAAGTTGAACAAAAAAGGTACTTTTTCCTCTTTGGGGAAATAAACATATATAGATAGATATATATACACACACACACACATAACATTATCTTTTAAAATTCAAACTGGTTGATTTGCTTTTGTATTGTTAAAAAAAATTTCCCTATGATCAAAATACTGAAAAAGCACAAAGGCTAAAAAAAGAAAACCACATTTGCCATTTTAAAAAAATACATTATTGTCTCAGTGGTTCTATATATTTGCTACAAAGTTAGGTATCATAAGGACTCTGCATGTATCAGACTCCTGGGGCTGTAATGGACCAGATGGAATTAAATCTGACCCTTCCTCGGGCTCCAGGAAAGATAACCCTAATCCGCCCTACAAGGCGATAGACTGGGCCCCTACGCTGAACTGTTAACCTGGGGGAGAAAACATGCCCACCGGGGAGCAATCTAAGTCATACAGTTTATGCATCTGTGGGAGAGATCGCCTGACTCAGAAAGCTATCTTTGGATATAAGTTAGGAGCTTTTGAAAGTATATAAACTCTTTTAGGCCACTAGAGTACAGATTCAAAAATGATTTCTCCATAAATGATTATCTATTTTGGGGGTTGGTAAACTACAACCCCTGGGCATGTTGCCTGTTTTTGTAATAATGTTTTATTGGAAAATAGCCATCTCATTCGTTTCTGTGTTGTCTATGGGTGCTTTTGTGCTAATTGGCAGAGTTGAGTAGTTGTGACAGAGACCATATGGCCTGCAACACCTCAAAAATGTACTCTCTCGACCTTTACAGAGGAAGCTCACGGACTCTCTGACCTAGTGCACTATGTGTGCCTCTGGTTGAATGAAGAGTTAATGCATCTCAGGGAGCTCTCATCATGTACTCCAAGAATAAACCACACACTGGGGCTCCTTAGCAGGTAAATGTCAAACGCCCCACTTGGAAATGGTGCTTTCCTTTGGGGCAAGGAAATAATTTGTATATATTTTCAACAAATATTTGTAAACATTAATACACACAAAAAATACAGAAAGCCAAATAAGAAAAGTATGCCTGTCAATGTTCTCTTAATATGTTCCTATTACTGGGGGGAAAGGGTTTGAAAATGATTCTGTTGACTTCCTCTTCTTTAAATTTGTTAACAAATGTTTTCTGATAAGTAGTGCTGGCTCCTGGCCTCCCATGTAATTAATAGCCTTGAGAGCAACCTGCCTACAGTGCTGACATGGTTTGTTGAGGCCTTGTGTGGGAATATTGATTTAAACTACACATACTGAAGAGTATTCTTTTAGAAAAGTGTTTCTAAATTTCTTCATCTCGTCACTCTAAGAAGGTGAAGAAGGTAAAGAATGCCCAGGAAAATGAAACTCTGCAAAATATACCTTAAAGGCCAGAGGTATAAAATAGCTAGCACTTCTGAATGGTAATGTAAAATAAAAACAGAAAACTCTCCCACATTTGAGAACAAATTTTCCCTGCCCTGAGTCAGCTAATGAAGACTTTTTCAAACAGGGAACCTCCTGAACTCAAGCAGCTGCTCATGAGTTGTTAAGAATTCACAGGTGCTTCATATTTCAATAGTAGAAACAGGGAAGATAAAACACTGAGAAGATATTTATCAAACACAAATTTATATCAAGATTAAATTTTTTTCAACCAGTTTGTAAGTGGACTTTCCCTTTCTTTTTTAAAAAAATGAGCAGTATGAAACTATATGTTAAAGGTGTTTCCATAATACATTTATATAGCACTTTACAGTTTCAGAGTGCTTTCACACGCCATCTCATTTAATCCTCACAACACCCCTGCGAGGTAGGTACAGCAGGTATTACTACCCTCATTTCAAGATGAGGACATGGAGGCAAAGAGAGGGTAAGTGACTCACCCACGATCACACAGCTGAAAAGTGGCAGAGCCAGGACTGGAAATCAAGCTTTCTGACTCAGTGTCCAGGACTCTTCCCACTTGTAACTACTGCCCCCAAATCTGAACAGTGTGCTGTGTATCAAAACTGAAAGGTTATTAGGGTTAATTTCAGTGATATCTTAAAGTTAAGTGAGAAATACAAGAACAGTAGGTCTGATGGTTTTACTTGATATAATAAAATTGGTGCAAAACCACTTTTGTCTAATTACTTTTAACCTTTTGGTCCAAATACATAAAATATGCAATATTTACAGCATTTTCCTTTTTTTCTTTTTGTAAATGCAATGATTTAAAACACATTATAAAGCACCGTAGTAAAAATAGTTTACAAGTAAAAGTACAGAAGTAGGAAAACCCTACCCATACCACAGCTCACTAAATGGAGTTATAATATGGAGTCACCGGTACCTGCTGACAGCTTTACAGATAACCTGGAGAAACAAATACTAAACTTACTTTTTTTTAATATTAATGTGTGGAAGCCTCAACTAAAATTTCAGCGTTCTCTGTAGTGTCTCACCAATCTTAGATACTGGAGAGATAGGAATGAGAAACACTGCTTTGATCTTTTTACAGTATTAGTAATAGTTTGAATTGGTTTTTAGTACTAATGACAATTATTTTTTTAAAGGAAATGAACATGACCTACATAAATATGGGCAATTCCAACTACAGCAGAGACACCTCCTAGCAAACATGATCAAGCATTCCAATAAATTTCAAGAGACGTGACTCACAGAAACGAAGTGCACACTGCCCAGGAGCAACGCTGCTCAGCGCAGTTGCATAACCAACCCTCCAGGTGAAGGTGGAGGAGCAAATGGATTGGTCTTCATTCATGGTTAGTTGAAAAAAAACGCTTTACCAAAAAACAGAGTATCAGAATTTTTCTAAAATTGTATTTAGCCTTTTGTTTAGAACTGCTATGTGTTTATTTTAGGTGATACATAGGATTTCCCCAGGCAGGAGGTTATAACTCCCATCAAAATTTAACTAAAAAAAAAAAAAAAGGCTGAAACTTAAACTTCTTCAACCACTGACAAACCAGCTAGCATGTACTTTCCTTGATCTTTTTGTTTGTTTCCTAACTCGGCTCAATAGGAACTGTGGACCTGAGAACTAAGGTGAAGACAGGGTCAAAGTTTTAGTTGAAAAATCAAATAGTCACACCTTGTACTCAGTTTGATTTAGGGTAAATCTTTTCATAGAAAAAGTTCTGTGCGAGGATGTAGAGATCTCCATCTTTTTCTCGGACAGCGTGGGCTCTGATGAATTGGAACTGCTCTAGTGCAAATTCATAGAACTCATTCTCCATTTTCCAAATGTCAGACTGCTGTAGTTTTGCAATGGTTTGTTTAGTGGGGAGTTTCTTCTCTGTGGTTTTCCTAAGATGAGATTTCTTTCCTACTTATAAAGGAAACAAAGAAAAGGTAAATAATTCTGAGAACACACAAAAGATCAATGCCACTTCATTTGAAGAGACAGTTTAAGTTAACAGGGAGGACAGGCAACAACTTTTTGTATTATTATCACCGGGGCAAAAACCAGTGCTCTAATCCTACTGAAAATGTGATTTATTGCTTTTAATGTTAATCCTTAACTGGTGAAAGACTTAACGAGTTATCAAGTAGTAAAAGCAAGGATTTTCCATCACTGAAGGCTGTCACAATATATGCCATACTCTCAAGTGCTCTCATTAGTTCAATTTTGAAAAGAGAGTAAAATATCTATTTCAACCTCCATACTAATTTCTCATTACCTTTACTCCATCTATACTAATAATAGAGGAATATGCAAATTGTCCAGGATTCTGTCATAGTAATGACTGAACAGCGGGTTGTGTGGGACGACAAAGCCAAAAGGAGGGGCAGCTGGGGGTGACCAGGTTGGCAGGGGGGCAGTTGGGGGCAACCAGGCTGGCAGGCAGAGGCAGTTTGGGATGATCAGGCTGGCAGGGGGGGCAGTTAGGGGTGATCAGGCAGGCAGGTAGGTGAGCAGTTAGGAGCCAGCAGTCCCAAATTGTGAGAGGGATGTCCAACTGCCGATTTAGGCCCGATCCCCGGGATGGGGCTTAAACCAGCAGTCGGACATCTCCCGAGGGGTCCCGGATTGGAGAGGGTGCAGGCTGGGTTGAGGGGTCTCCCTGTCCCCAATGCACAAATTTTATACACCGGGCCTCTAGTATAATTGTATGTTAGAAACTAGGACATATGTATATCTTAGAAAAAAACCTCCTCTGACTATATCTTATCAGAGAATGGCAAAATAACAATGAACAAAGAAACAAAACCACCCAAGGGAGACTAGACAGTCTCTTTCAGGTATGAAATACTGCCGAGGCTACTGAAGCACCTCTTAGGACTGTAACAGTCACAGCAGATGATGGTCATCATTAAAGTAACCGAGCTCTACTATCCCGCCTCTACTCTAATGGCATTAGTAGGTTTGAGGGTGGAACATGGTCAGAATGTTTGGTACTGGAATTATAAAATAATACACATTTCTGAGACTGGTTCTGTAGTTTGCATCTTTCCACTATTCCTACAATGCCTTCTAATTATCACCTAATAGATGTTCATTCATTCATAAAATATTTACTGAACAACATTTATGTGCCAGGAATTGTTTTGTATTGAAAATGTTGAGGAGAAACAGACAATTTACCTTTAGTAACAGATAAGTTCCTTAAGAAACTTCAAATCACACAGATTTCTCAGTTTGCAAATTAAGGGAGTTGAGGACAGCTTTAGACAGAAACCCATCATTTATATACCTGTACGGTAGAGGTCTGTAGCACCCCTGAAGAACCTGGGCAAAGCTGCCTCCAGTAGCATGATAAAATCTTCAAGCTCTTCAGTAACTCCCACCAGAAAGTATTCATTAATTAGGTTATACTTGGCTTGATCCATAGCCCACCTGCTTCCCACATTCCTAAAACCAAGAAAAGAAATTAAGAACCTGGTTTTCAATCTGCTAAGTATATTTGATGTCTTCACCACTGTATATTATGGAAAAAATAAACACATGTCCATCTAAAGCCTTAGCACTTTTATTAATGTCCTTTAAGGGGCACACATTTTTAATTTTCTTTGCTTCTATCCCCAATTTCTGCTCAACTATGCAGTGCGAACTCAGACTTTACAGTTAGTTTAATATTAACAAAATTTAGTTTGAGGGCAGTTAAAAAAATGTATACATAACACATATATTTCTTTTATCTTATTTGTTATGCACTTCATTTTTTAAATTAAAGTAACTTTGTTCATTTTTAAAGCTACCTAGTAGGGTCTCAGCACTTTGTGTTTATTGTTTATCTTAATTTAATTTGTGAGCATAGGTTTTTCCATCATTTCTGAGGAACACAAGTAAGATAAGAAATGGTCCTGCCAGGAAACTTTTATTTTTTCACACTAGAGGCCCAGTGCATGAAATTTGTGCAGGGGGCGGGGAGTGTATGACCCTCAGTCCAGCCTGCACCCTCTCCAATCTGGGATCCCTCTCACAATCTAGGACTGTTGGCTCCTCACTTCTTGCCTGCCTGCCCCTAACCACTTCTGCTTGCCAGCCTGATCACCCCCTAACCACTCCCCTGCCAGCCTGATCGACACCTAACTGCTCCCCTACCAGCCTAATTTCTCCTAACTGCCCTCCCTTACTAGCCTGGTCACTCCCAACTGCCTTCTCCTGCAGGCCTGGCACAACCCCCCAACTGTCCTCCCCTGAAGGCCTGGCTCCCCCCACACAACTGCCCTTCCCTGTAGGGCTGGTCCCCCCGCAACTACCCTCTCCTGCTGGCTTGGTTGGCCCTAACAGCCAACCCCTGCAGGGCTGCTCCCTCCCAACTGCCCTTCCCTGCCAGTGTGGTTGCCCCTAACAGCCCTCCCTTGCTGGCCTGGTTCCCCCAAACTGACCTCCCCTGCTGGCCTGGTCCCCCCAACTTCCCTCCCCTGCAGGCCTGGTTGCCCCCAACTGCCCTCCCCTGCAGGCCTGATCACCCACTACTGCCCTCTCCTGCTAGCCATCTTGTGTCCACATGGAGATGGTCATCTTGTGTTGGAGTTATGGTCAATTTGCATATAGGATTGTCAGCTAATGGCTCTTAATAGGTTTGGCTCTAAGTAAACTACACTTTTCAGTTGGTGACTTTACCTTTCTAACTTTGTCTTTTCAGCCATTAAGAAGTTGTGGTGAGGTGTAGGGAAGAATAAATGAGTTAATTGAGCTTATTAAGTATGTTTTACAGATTCATAGAACTGGGAGGTCCAATGAATCTGTAAAACATACTTAATAAGCTCAATTAAACTCTCCTCAATAAGCCCCAACAAAGCAATACTCTTTATTGTTTGAAGGTGTAGGTTGACAAACTTTCTATAAAAGTCCAGAAAAGAAATATCTTGAGTTTTGCAGGCCATATGGTCTTGTTTCACAGTTACTTAATTCTGTCTTGCAGCATGAAAACAGCCATAGATGGTAAGTAAACAAATGAATGTGGCTGTGTTCCAATAAAACTTTATAAAACCAGGTGATGATTCAAATTTGGTTTTCAGGTTGCAATTTACCAATGCTCTGTTCTACAAAAATGAATAAAAATGAAGACATTCTTCCTATGCTTCCCAATTCTTCTCAAGCTATTATTATACTTTGATACAACCTACTGCGTAAGACTTTTAATTTCACTGTAACCAAATAATATATTTCAAACAATGAAGAAAAGAACAGAAGGCGTTCCTTGAACCTCATTATGGTTTTTAGGAAACATAATAAATTTCAATGTGTTCCTGTTTTTTCCACTTTTTTAATTAAAATTATTGATTAGATCAAATGAAGACATACCATTATGTTTAAAAACTGAAAACTCAGTTTATTTCTCAGAGGAAATAAACTCTTTATAAAAGATAAAACATCTTTATTTTCCACCTCATGTTTATTAGCAGACTAAGACATAACCATAACTGTCTCTCCAAGTCAAAATCAGTTTAGCAGTGAAATCAGGTGAATAATTTATCCAGTGGGGCAAAAGTCCTACTTAATCTAACATGAATAGCCAAAAAAATAAGCTAAGGGGAAAATGAGGGTTATGAAATGATCCCTGACCTCTAATTAAGAGCTCTGCTGGAATAAAGCAAAAACATGTAACATTAAAAACAAAACATTTAAAAAGAAAGCCAGCATCTTAGGGAAGAGTGCAAGGATATTTACACATGAAGAATCTTTTGAATGCACTTAAAGATAATCACAAGATGAAGTACTACTTAATCACATGTTATTCTTAGTCTGGTCTGTCATTAATTCCTTACACCTAACCCTTGACTAACACATGCACAGTTGTGAAATACCGATTACAGAGAAATGAGGAAGATTAAAATGTAAGCCAACTTGATCTCCCTACCAGCATTCCGAGCTGTGGCCGCAGAAGAACGGGATTTGAAGCCAGAGTTTCTCTGGAGCACAGTCTGAGCCGCCCTCCGCTACACATTCATCGAATGTCTGCAATGAAGACACAGCAGCACAGATAAGCCAGAAACCCAAGTCAGTGTGGCTCCCATTCACTGAGATACTGAGTTAAAGGGATAAGCAGGTTGTGAATACTTACCTGAGATTGTTTCCACATAACTGAAGAAAGCTAAACATGCAATTTTCTCACACCTTTGTCTATGCCAGTGTTTGCATGAGTTATTTTACCATATGAACAGAAAACCCCCAGGTAAAAAACTGTCCTTAAAAATAAGTACTGGTTTATGTTACATTTGTATATTTATACTTTGTAACCTCTTACTAAATGAAAACAAGGCTAAAGATACTATCGTTTCTTTATAATCATTTGATTACAATCATCTATGAAATAATCATTTGAAAAAAACATAAAGTAGGACAACACTTAAGTTTCTTCATTGTACAAGCAGAAAGGACCTCAGATACTTATGACCTGCATGCCTTTCTCTGCAAGTGCACCTGACTGAAGTAATTAAAAGGAAAAGAGACTCACAGCTTACGTATCTAAAATTACTCAGTTCCACCTTTGTGAGTATTCAGTGTCACAGGCATTTTACAGTAGCCATTATCTATTTGAAATGCTATAATATTGAGATACCAGAAAACAAGCTCAGGAGCTGTGGATGCTGCAATGAGACATCTACAAATACCACCTATTATTTCTGAGAGGAAGCAGATGGAGTAGAATAAGTCCTAGTCAGAGTCCAGGCTCCTGAGTTTCTAGATCCAGGTTTCTTTGTTTTAGAAACTTAGCATCTACTCTAACTCATTCACCTACCAAATGTTTTATTATCTACTACAGGCCTGGTGCACGAAATTCATGCACAGGGGAGGGTGGGGGTCTCTCAGCCCAGGCTGCCCCCTTTCACAGTCTGGGACCCCTCAGTGGAAGTCCTACTGATGGCCCCAGTCTGGCAGGCGCCGTGTATATGTGTGTGTGTGTGTGTGTGTGTGTCCTCTGGGGGCCTGCCCCCAGCTGCACTGTGGAGGCTCAGAGAAGGCATTTTGTGTGTGTGTGTGTATGTGAGTGAGTGTATGTGTCCCCGCTGGGGGCCTGTCCCCAGGCACATCTGAGGCTCAGAGCAGTCGCCCTGTGTGTGTGTGTGTGTCTGTCTGCTGGGGGCCTGTCCCCAGACACACCATGGAGGCTTGGAGCAGGTACCCCTCTGTGTTGATTTCTCAGGCTCCTGGACTTGCCTGCATGTTGTTCTCTCCCTTGAGTTGTGGCCAGGGCTGGGTGCTGCCTACTGGCCATGCTTGCCTGCTCCCCAATCTCTGCCTTGCCTGCTTCTCTGATCTCACCCAGGTGACGCAGCCAGCCTTGCCTGCTTACCCGATCTCGCCCCAGTGATACGGCCTGGCCGGCCTCACCTGCTTCTCAGATCTTGCCCCAGAGACACAAACTGGCTGGCTTTGCCTGCTTCCCAAATATCGTCCCAGTGACGTGATGGGGCCGGCCTCACCTGCTTCCCTAGGATCTCACCCCAGTGAGGCAGCAGGGCCGGCCTCACCTGCTTCTTGGATCTTGCCCCAGAGACACAGCATGGCTAACCTTGCCTGCTTCTCTGATCTCACCCCAGAGACGCAGTCTGGTTGGCTGCACCTCCTTCTCAGATCTCACCCCAGAGACTAGGCCTGACCGGCCGTGCCTGCTTCTCAGATCTCGCCCCAGTTCCCCATCTCCCTCTCCCCCCGTCGCCACAGTGACCCGCGAGGAGGCCCTTCTGGGGGTTGCCTGTTGGTGGTGCCTGCTCCAGCAGTGAGACCTGCTCACGGGTTACCAGGGTGAAGCTGCCAGCATCCTGCCCCACCACTATGGATGCGGTCATTTTTGTCCCAGAGTGATGGTTAATTTGCATATTACTTTTTTATTAGATAGGATACTAGAGGCCCAGTGCACAAAAATTTGTGCTCTCCGCCTGGCCTGTGCCCTCTCACACTCTGGGAACCCTCGGGGGATGTCCACCTGCTGGCTTAGGTCTGCTCACCAGGCAATTGGGCCTAAGCTGGCAGTCAGACATCCTTCTGGCAGTCCAGGAGCCCTCAAGAGATGTATACTTGCCAGCGGGGAGCAGGCCTAAGCTGCAGTCAGACATCCTTAGTGCTGCTGAGGAGGCAGGAGAGGCTCCCACTACTGCCGCTGTCCTGGCAGCCATCAGCCTGGCTTGTGGCTGAGCAGAGCTTCCCATGTGGGAGTGCACTGACCACCAGGGGCAGTTCCTGCACTGAGCGTCTGCCCCCTGGTGGTCAGTGTGTGTCATAGTGACCAGTCATTCCAAGTTGTTCTGCTGTTAGGGTCAATTTGCATATTACCCTTTTATTATATAGGATAAAGGCCTGGTGCATGGGTGGGGGCTGGCAGGTTTGCCCTGAAGGGTGTCCTGGATCAGGGTGGGGGTACTGCTCGGGTTCTCAGCCAGCCTTGGTGAGGGGTTGAGGGCCATTTTCAGGCTAACCACACCCCCTTCAGGGAGGGGGGTCCTGCGGGGGTGCCTGGCCAGCTTGGGTGAGGGGCTGATGGCTGTTTGCAGGCTGGCCACAGCCCTCAGCCACGCAAGCTACCAGCAAGGCTGGCTGGAAGCAGGTATCTGGGGTTTATTTATCTTCTATAATTGACACTTTGTTGCCTTGAGTGGATGCCACAGCTGGCCAAAGCAGGTGGGAACCTTAGCTTCCTCCATCGCTGGGGCAACCAAGACTCCTGTTTGCTCTAGTTCTGTGACTTCCAGCCGCCATCTTGGCTGGGTTAATTTGCATATAGTCACTGATTGGCTGGTGGGCATGGCTTGGGCTGTAGTAGAGTGATGCAATTAGCATATTACTCTTTTATTAGATTAAATATATAAAGACCAGGGGCCATAACATCCAAAACAACCAAATGACTGAGCAGCAGGCTGAGTGGGGTGACCAGGCCAGCAGGGGGGTTAGTGAGGGACGATCAAATGACTGAACAGCAGGCTGCATTGGGCAATCAGGCCGTCAGGGGGGGCAGTGAGGGGCAACCAGGCCAGC
>PVJC01017772.1:0-32094 GCA_004026665.1 Murina feae
CCCCCCCCCCCCCCCCCCCCCCGTTCATTATGTTCCTGCATTGCAACTTTACAACCAACTACATGTGTAAACACAAAGGACTTTAGTTCCGATTTCAAATTATTTCTTTTTCAGTGCAACTCAAATACACTATTTCTTTTTGATGCTGCTTCAGTCTCTCTCGGTGGGACGTCACGGGGTTTATATATTATTCATCCATTTAAAAACGCTGAGGCAAGACTCCTGTGGAGAGTGTTCAGTAATTGGTCCCCAGATGCCACTAATACGAGACACTCTAACAGTCCTCAAACATCCCAGGAACACAATTCCATCTGCTTTACTAGTTGCATATGTTGGAAGCAATAGCAGATTGCTTACCCACATTTTTACTCCTTTCCACGGTATCTAATTATTTTGTATCTAATATGCAGCATGGTAAAATATATGTAAATGAACAGGATAGCATCTTGCAAAACTGGTAATTACTGTATTATTTAACGAAAGTACAGTCTAACCAAATGTTCCATCCACAAAATCAGTGGGTGTTAACAATAATGTGGCCAATGGTTTCAGTTCTTTGTAACACATATTTTCTCTTGAGCAGCAAGAACTGAGAGCATATAGGTGTGACTGTGCATTGAAATAGATATGCATTAAGTTTAGTCCCCTGTTAAACATCAAAAAGTAATTGGGAATTTTACTAAAATGAATAAGCAAGCATTCATAAATTAATAGTTAATGAAACTTATATTTAATCAGTTTAATAATCAAAAAAGTGCTTACCAATAATAAAATAACTTCTGAATTAGTATAAAATGAAGCATGGGCAAATTTCTTTATTTTACATAGTCATATTTATTGTGCCTAGTTATATATATTTATAACTAGGCAGGTTTATGTATCCATACATGTGTATGTCCATATGTATGTATCCATACATAATACACATATAAAACATATTTATATACATACACAAGCATAACTCAATTGCAAATGATGTAACTACCCCTCCATCTCTGAAATTTGTATTGTTTTCCTCAAATGCTATTTGTACTTTCTCTTCCTATACGCATTTGCAAGTGTTTGTTTCTGTGTGTGTATGTGCGTGTATATATATGAATGCCACAAGACACAATGTCAATTTCAGTTGCTTTTGAGAACTGCATTATCAAGATGGGGCAATTCGATGATATTTTGCTCTGGATCAATTGCAAGGTCCTGGAACACTGGCAGTGAGGCTCAGCTTCTCAAGAAAGCAATTGGATGCTCTGCATTATGGACGCTGGCTTTGATTAAATTAGGAAGATATGGAGGGTATTATACAACTATTACCATCTTAATTATTTGTCAAAGTAGATGATTTATAGTGCTTGTCAATTTCATGAAACGTTTATGTTTAAACATATTACTTTATACAGACTGAAATGAGTCTTTCTTCTTCTGCTAGGGGACTCTGTTTATCCACAAGCATCTTGAATTTACTTTAAGAAAGTTTGGATTACTTTGCCAAGTGCTGTGCAGGGATGATTTTGCAAGGAAAAACTAGGGCATCTGTTTTTTTATGCATAAAGGCATCTCAGCAGGTCTGTGGCAAGAAAGCAGAAGGCTACTATTAAAGGAAAGGGTGTGCGTGACAGAGGAAATATGGGGAGAATACTTAAGCTGTTTGAGTATAAAATCAGTCTGGCAGCAACACAAGAAATGCAGGCTTGTCTACAAGGTCGTGATCATAGTGATGTAAGTGAAATGTGAGGCAATCTCATGGTCTACTGTAGAATGACATGGTCTTGCAAGAGTGGCATTTATGAACATTTCTAATGCCCTATCTTATCCTTATTCTTAAGAAAAGAAAAAAGGAAAGTGGGTTTTAAAGAATTTGAAAATAAGATGCTAAGTGATATAAGTGCAAATTTTCCATTTCATATTTATACCCAACCACATCTTACCCAGTAGTTTCCTCATATTCAACTCTCTAAATTAAATTAACTGAGGGTTCAAGGAGATACCCCAGCAGCTCTTCCTTGACTTTTTCAACCCTGTATCCTTTGCTTTCCAGTTTTTCCTATTACCTTATTGAACATTTCCTCATACACTGATGGCACAAATATAACAACGTGATTTTATATACAAGCTATTTTCCCTCTTGCTGCTAGACGCCTTCCTTTTATTCCCTATAAACAAAGTGAAAACACATAGGATCATAAATTAAAATATTCCAGTCTCCTCTGCTAAACTGAAATATCCAGAACACACAACCTATCCTTATTCACCTTACCCTGAGCAGCTAAAGTGCTTCCTAGCAATTAATAATTTCTGCAAAAATTTATTTAAAAATTGAGACAGAACTTCTTTCCAGTTTCTTATGATGAATGTAAGGAGCTTGGAAGTCGTCACTCCATCCTCACAATAAGTAAGAAGCTAATCATGCTGAAAAGTGAACAACTCTTCTTGTAGCCATAGGAGAGGAAGTGCACAGGGGCACATGGCTTCCCCAAAGACAGAGGAGACAGACAGGCAAATGCAGGGTGTCACTGCCTAGAAGTAGTGACTCTGCAGGAACCTGTGCGGGGGCTGGAAACCTGGAAATGTCATTGTTGAACGGCAGCAAGTTTGGTGCGGACAACTCTGACAGGTAAAAATTCCTGGGGACCCAGCCATAGGGTAGCCTGCACAATACTGTGTGATTTATCTGCAGGAGCTCCTCCAGTTTTCACAGAAAATATCTGTGAAAAATCTCCAATTTCTGACAGGAGGAGGAGAAAATAATCATTTTCAACTACACTTGAGTAGTCTGTTCTTAAAAAGGTCTGTCCTCAGAGGAAATTAGTTAACCATGGTCTCACCTATTGGAAGTAGTATTAGTCTACCTGATTTGGAGGAAGGGACACATCCAGCTCCAACTCACTCCAGCTCACTCCATCTGTCCCAGCTAAGGAGGAGGTGACATCAGAGAACCCATTGAGAAGTGTGGAATCCAGAAGCACAGGCTCACTGAAAGGCTGAGACCTAGTCAAAGCACTATAGATTACGTCCTCTCCCTTCTACCTGCCACCATATTACTAAAGACCAATTAACAGCAGTTCCTTCTACCCAGCGCATCTTGTCCAGCTATCTGGAAACAACTACCAGGCCTACCAAGTGACAAAAAGCACAATTTGAAAAGTCAAGGAGCAAACATCAGACATGGTGGGATGTTGGGGCTTCAGACATGGAATTTAAAACAACTATGATTAATATGTTGAGGACTCTAATGGATAAAGTAGGCAGCATGCACAAACAGATGGGCAATGAAAGCACAGAAATTAGAATCCTAAGAAAGAACCAAAAAGAAATGTGAAAGATAAAATCCATTGTAACACAATGAAGAATTCCTTAGGTGGGCTTAATATTTGACCATCTATGGCTGAGGAAAGAATCCCTGAGCTTAAGGATATATCAATGCAAACTTTCAAAAGTGACAAGCAAAGAGAACAAAGACTGAAAAATGACACAAAACAGAGAATTTAAAGAATGTAGAATGACTACCAAAGCTGTAACATATGCATAATAGGAACATCAGAAGGAAAAGAAAGAGACAACAGAAGATAAATTTGAAACATTAATGACTGAGAATTTCTCCAAATTAGTGGCAGACATCAAACTACCAATTCAGAAAGCTCAGAGAACACAAGGTAAATGCCAAAAAATCACAACCTAGGCATATAATTTTAAATTATAGAAAATTAAATATAAAGAAAATAATCCCCCAAAAGCCAGAGGGAAAAAAGAATAACTCTACCTGCAGAGAACAAATAATTATATCCAAATTTTCATCGGAAACTATACAAGCAAAAAGAGAGTGGCGTGTACAGCAAACTTTTTAAAAAACATTTTTTAAGTTAATAAAGAGACAGAACTCATGAACATAGACAAGAGTTGGTGATCGTGAGGATGGGTAGAGATGGAAGAGGGCATAGAGGGAATAAATGGTGATAAAAATAAATAAATAAAAATAAAATGTCACAGAAATCTCAAAAAAGGATTTACCTTGCTTATTCACATATATAGAAAATATACAGGGAGAGATCAGTATCTCCACACACTTTCAAATGCACCCAGAGCAAACCTGCAGTCAGTTGATGCTGCTGGGACAGATATAATAAGCTTCAAGTGCATCGCTCCCTCTGCACTGCTCATCAGCCAATCAGGGCAGCTCCAGTGGTCAGCAAACCAGAATTCTGTACCATATGACATTAGCCCCAAAATGAAAAAATAAAGACTTCCTCAGACAAACACAAATGGAGAACATCTGATGTCAGTAGACCTGCTGTGCAAGAAACATGTAAAGAAAAATTTTAGAGAGAAAGAAAATAATATAAGTAATAAAGTTGCATATATATATATATATATATATATATATATATATATATATATAGAAGGAATAAGTGAATGGGGAAATAAAAATTTTATTCTTAATTGATTTAACAGATAACTTATTTAAAATAATAATAGAAATAATATATTTTATTATATACATATATGTATATAAATGAATGACAGCTATAATTCAAGGAATAAGATGGAACAATCACATACTCACACTATCCTTGAAGTGGTATGGTGCTTTTTGAGAATGAATTTCATTTCATTACAAATCTATATTGTGAAATCTAGGGCAGCGACTATCAAAAGTTAAAAAAAAGTATAACTGAAATGTTAGGAAAGGAGAGAAAATGGAATTATATAAAATGCTTACTTGATTAAAACGAGAAAAGGCAGAAAAGAATGGAAGACAAAAATAGAAACAAAGAATAAGGACAACTAATAGAAGGCAGTAATAATATGACAAATAGCCATCCGACTATATAAATGCTTTGACCATCAATTATCTAAATGTACTAATTAAGGACAGAGATTGTCAGAGTGAATCAGAAAATAATACCCTAGTATATATTGTGTATAAGAAACCCACTCTAAATATTTAGACACATACAGATTCAAAGTAAATGAATAAAATAAAAACTTACCATGCTAATACTAATCAAAAGAATGTAGAATTCTTAATATAATTTTGGAAGGAGAAGACTTCCATGTAAGTAAAGTTATCAGAGATAAAGAATGGCATTACATAATGATAAAGGGGGTCAATTCTCTAAGAAGACATAACATTTTATTGTGTATGTGCCTAAAAACAGTGTCTAATGGCATATGACCAATATCTCTCATGAACACAGATGCAAAAATTCTCAACAAAATATTAGTAAATCAAATTAAACAATGTATAAAAAGACTTGCATCTCACTATCAAGTGGGATTTATCCCAGGTATGTTAGTCTGGTTCAAAATTTGAAAATCAGTTATTTCAAGCCATCACATCAAAATCAGTTATTGTAACCCATCACTAAAAAAGAAAAAAAAAACAAACAAACACACGATCATATTAATAGATGCAGAGAAAGCATTTGACAAAATCCAACACCTATTCATGATAAAATTCAGTCAAGAGATCAGTTCTTTCCAACTTGATCTATAGATTCAATGCAAGGTCAATCAAAATTCCAGCTAGTTGTGTGTGTGGTGTATATGTGTGCATGTGTACTGACAAAGTAACTTTAAATTTCTACGGAGATACGGAATAGCCAACTCAATATTGAAGAAGAACAAAGCTGAGGAACTAACACTGGCTTAAGATTTTCTATAAAGCTTCAGTAACTGAGACAGTATGGTATTGGTGAAAGAACAGACAGATCTTCTATCTATAATAATTAAAGAGTAATATGCTAATTAGATGGGAAGACCTCCCTGGCAAAGCTGGGTCTGCGAGGGAAGCCAGAGTCCCTGTGCCAGAGGGAAGCCGTGCCAGCAGCCAAGGTAAAGAAGGCCTACTCTTGAATGAATTTTGTGCATTGGGCCTCTAATAGATCAACAGAAATGAATAAAGCACCCAGAAATAGGTCCCCATAAATATAATGAACCGTCTTTGATAAAAGAAAACAGGTAATGCAAGAGAGCAGAGATTGTCTTCAACAAATGGTGCTAAAAAAACTGGACATGCACATGCCAAAATAAGTAATATAGGCACAAACCTTACTTATACCCTTCCCTTAAAATGGCTCACAAACCTAAATGTATAAATGTAAGAGTATTAAATTCTTAGAATAAAATAAAGGAGAAAATCTAGATGACCTTGGGCATGGCAATTACTTTTTAGATACAACACCAAAGGCACAGTCTATGAAAGAAGTAATTGATAAATGGGAGTTAATTAAAATTAACAAATTCTGCTCTATTAAAGACAGCATGAAGAGAATGAAAAGACAACTCATCAACTAGGAGAAAAAATTGCAAAGGACACATCTGATAAAGGACTGTTATCCAAAATATATATTTAAAAAACCTCTTAAAATTCAAGAATAAGTAAACTGACCACTTGATTTAAAAAAAACTGGTGAAAAAAATGAACCAACACCTCATCAAAAATATATAAATATCTAAACTAATAAAAGCGAAATAGTAAAATTAACCGTTTCTCTGAGACAGGTAAGCCACGCCCAACAACCAATCAGAGTGGCTGTATGCAAATTAGCCCAGCCAACATGGCGGCCGCCACTCACGGACCTGAGTAAATGGCAGTTTCCATTGCGGCAGGAGCAAAAGTGAAGCTGCGCCCGCTCAGCTCAGCTCCGATTAAACTGGCTCTAGCAAAACACACCTTTGAAACAATATAACAATCATAGAATCCTCGGGAGCTGAAGGAAAGAGCAGCCCGGGCCTCACCACTAAGTAACATTGTGTCATTATAGACGCTGTGAGGTGAAGCAGAGAGGAGGGTTCCTTAGCTGGCTTACAGGAACAGTGTATCAATTACAGGACATAAACCTCAGTAACCTGTGTCCAGCCAGCCTTGCTGGGACATTGGGTCAATGGGAGCGGTGGGCAGCCTTAAAGCCCCTCACCCAGGCTGGTCAGGCACGCCAGCAGGTGGACATCCCCCGAGGGGTCCCAGACTGCGAGAGGGCACAGCCCAGGCTGAGGGACCTCCTGAGTGCACAGAGCGGCTGCAGGGCGGGACAGCACAGGACCCAGGACCCGTGAGTGGGAAACAGGCGGCAGGGTTGGAGGGCACCGGGAAGCGGGTAAGAGGCGGCAGGGTCAGCGGCCTGCTTGGTGGGCTTCCGAGGCCCTTTGCAGAGCATCAGGGAGTGGGTAGGAGGTGGCAGGGGGTCGGCGGCCTGCTTGGTGGGCTTCCCAGGCCCTTTGCGGGGCATCGGGGAGCGGGTAAGAGGTGGCAGGGGGTCAGCGGCCTGCTTGGCAGCTGTCCAGGCCCTTGGAAGGGCATCGGGGAGCGGGTAAGAGGTGGCAGGGGGTCGGAGGCCTGCTTGGAAGCTGTCCAGGCCCTTGGAGGGGCATCGGGGAGCGGGAAAGAGGCATCAGGGGGTCAGTGGCCTGCTTGGTGGGCTTCCCAGGCCCTTTGTGGGGGCCGGGGTCCTGCTTGGCAGCTCCCAGACCCCTTGGCGGCACCAAGAAGTGGGAAAGGAAGGCTGCAGGGGATGGGTGAGTGGGAAAGAGTTGGCGGCCTGCTTGGCGGCTTCCCAGGTCCCTTCCAGGGATCAGGGAGCAGGAAAAGGCTGGCCTGACCACGAGGCGGGGTTTTCCCTGCTTGCTGGTGGCTGGAGGAAGATGGGCAGTAGGCAAGCTTGGGAGGCAGGCAGCACCCAGCCCTGGTCACAGCTCAAAAAGAGAACAACATGCAGGGGAGGGCAAGAGTCTGAGAGATCAACATAGAGGGGGTGCCTGCTCCAAGCCTCCACGGTGTGCCTGGGGGCAGGGCCCCGGCAGGTAGACACACACAGGAGGACTGCTCCGAGCCTCAGATGCGGCTGGGGGCAGGTCCCCAGTGGCGACACACACACATACACACACACACACACACAAAAGGCGCCTGGCAGACTGGGGCCATCATAGGACATCCACTGAGGGGTCCCAGACTGTGAGAGGGCACAGGCTGGGCTGAGGGACTCCCTCCACCCCGAGTGCACAAATTTTTGTGCACCGGGCCCCTAGTGGTAAATAAACATATGAAATGATGCTCAACAATGTATGTCATCAGGTAAATACAAACTAAACAATAAGATATCACTAGTAGTCAACTACACATATTAGAATGGCCAAAATATTGAACAATGAAACCAAATGCTGGCGAGGTTGTGGAGCAGCAGGAACTCTCGTCCATGCTGCTGGGAATGTAAAACTTTACAGTCATTTTGAAAGACAGGTTGATGGTTTCTACAAAGTACACATACTCTTGCCTCACAATCCAACAACTGTACTCCTTGGTATTTGCCCAAAGAAGTTGAAAACAAATATCTACACAAAAATCTCCACATGAATGTTAATACTAGCTTTATTTATAATTCAAAAACTTGGAAGCAACCAGTATGTCCTTCAGTAGGTAAACGGATAAACTTTAGCACATCTGGATAATGGAATATTATTCAGCACTAAAAGGAGAAAAGGTGTCAAGTGATAAAACAACATGGAAGAACTGTAAATGCATACTACTAAGTGAAAGAAGCCAATTTGAAAACTGTTGCATACTGTATTATTCCAACACTTATGACATCTGGGGAAGGTGAAACTATGGAATCAGTAAAAAGATCAGGGTCACCAGGTATTGGTGTGTATTGTGGGGAGGATGAAATGGCAGAACACATAATTTTTAAGGCAATGACAGTACTCTGTAAGGTACCATAATGATGTGTACATGTCATTATATATTTGTTCTAAATCTATGAAATATAAAAAAACAACAAGAGTGAACTTTAAGGTAAAGTAAGAACTTTGGGTGATTATGACGTGTCAATGTAGGTTCATCAATTTAAAAAATGTACCACTCAGGTACGTGGTGATGATAAAGGAGGGGACAATGCATATAAATGGGTGGGGAAAACACGGAAAATATCTATCTCTCCTATCAATTTTTTGTGAAACTTAAACAGCTCTAAAATAACTTTAAAAATAAATTTAGCCCTAACTGGTTTGGCTCAGTGGAGAGAGCATCAGCCTGCGGACTGAAAGGTCCCAGGTTCGATTCCGGTCAAGGGCATGTATGTACCTTGGTTGCGGGCACATCCTCAATAGGGGGCGTGCAGGAGGCAGCTGATCGATGTTTCCCTCTCATCGATATTTCTAACTCTCTATCCTTCTCCCTTCCTCTCTGTAAAAAATCAATAAAATATATTTTAAAAAATAAATTTAAGTAAAGCTTAATCAATTGTGAACATGAGAGAGAGGCACTGCAGAACAATCCATGGATGCTTACCATGTTGCTCTGAGAATTACACTGTGGCAAAACAGACAAACTAGAGCATGCCTTCAATGAGAACTTCTTTACTGCTTCCAAACATTACTTTTAGTGCTTAAACACATTAGAAACAATTCTGACTTGAAGATAAATTACAGTGGTATGAAGTTTAAAGCTATAAAAGAAACAAAATGCTAGTATTAAGCAATGCCCCAGCACACAGTTGTTTTATAAGTTCTCTGTTTTTGGTACATATCTTTCCCTGAATGTCAACTCATTTATAGTAGAGATTAGTTATATTCCTTTTGGTGGTTAATTTTCACAGACATAGCAGATACTTAATAATTAAAAACTAATTATTAAAAACTAGTTTACAATAAATGAATAATTCACAATAGTAATCTCTGGATATATCAGTAGCCTTGGCATTCTCCTCTTTAAAAAATATATATTATATTGAGACAGCACACATATACATATCTGTGTAAAACATGTACATATAAAACAAACATTTTATAAAACAAAATCTAGTCACACACTATATGAGATGCACTGTGATGTGTTTATAGTCTATTTCCATTCTATTATTACATGTTAAAAATTCTGATCCTAAAATTTATTCATAGGCAATAACCTGCAATTTGTAAAACAGTTTTCTATAGTCAAAAATACCACTTGGTGAATAGTGTGAACATAAAATACAGGTCACACACACACACCAAAAAAAAAAAAAAAAAGGCAGGAGACTAGGGGACCAGGAAAAATACAACAATCTGAAGGTATCTTCATTGTTTTATGTAGAACAAAAATGCCTAAATGCCTACGAAAGACCTGTTCTTTCAGGTTTGTATATGCTACACAAGTTTTTTATTGCTAACTGAGGCCCGATGCACAACGATTTGTGCAAGAATAGGCCTTCCTTCTTTGGCTGCTGGCACCAGCTTCCCTCCAGCACCTGGGACCCAGGCCTTCACTCTGTGCACTGCCTTCCATCTTCGCTCTGGGCCAGAGCTACCTCCTGCTCACTCCAGCCAGTTCTGTGGTCACCACCCAGAGGCTGGCCCTTGGCAGCCAGCCAGAGCTTGTAGGAGGCTTGCCTTCCTTTGTCGCTGGGGTGAGGAAGGAAGCCAAAAATCTGGCCTGAAGGAAATCAAGCATCCCACTGAAGAAAGCCAAGCATCCTGCCTGCTCTGGCTGGCTCTATGGCTCCAGCTGGTGCCGCCATCTTTGTGGCTATGGGTGCTGCCATCTTCTGTCACAGAGTGATGGTTAATTTGCATATTACTATTTTATTAGTATAGATAGGATAAGCATTTGGCATGCTGTTGCCCTAATAAGTAAAAATACTGATAAAAGAAAATATATTCCATAACATTTATTTTCTAATTATACCATTTTATATAAAAAATGCAGATCCTTTAAAAAATGAGACCAAGTGCTTTTAAAAATAAATTAATCAATAAAACAGCCTTTAAAACTACACACACACACATATATATACATATATACACACACATACACTGAGTGATTATGATGATCTCCTGATGTTTGTAGGCAAATTAGCTATAATTTCGTGCTGAAGTTGCTAGAGGGCCAGACCATTATAAATAGGGAAGCAGGTTGTTTACCATGACAGTAGAAGTGATTTTCCCCCTGAAGATTTTGGTAAACGATGTGATTTAACAGCCTTTGAACATGGGAGATTTTATATATATATATGCACACTGAGTGGCCAGATTGTCTTGTTGGAAGAAGCCATCTTCATTGGGATACATCATCAACATGATAGGATGAACCTGATCAGCAACGATACTTAGGTAGGTTGTGCTATTTAGACGTTGTTCCACACAAATTAAAGGGCCCAAAACACGCCAGGAAAACATGCCCCAAACCATCACACTGCCCCCACCAGCTTGAAGGGTTGTACTCATGCATGTGGGGTGCATGCTTTCAAGCTATTTCTGCCAAATTCTCATTCTGCTATCTGCATGATGCAACTGGAAACATGATTCATTGAACCACGTGACTTTTTTCCAATTCTTGACTGTCCAATCCTTGTGTCCATGTACTAATTGGAGACAATTTATCTTAGTAACTGCAGACAGCAAGGGTGTTCAAACAGGCCTTTGGCTTCCATATCCCATAAGATGCAGTGTATGGCTAATTTGCCTACAAACGTCAGGTGGTCATAATAATCTGGCTACTCATGTTCAAATATATCCCACTCAAACGCTATTAAATCACATTGTTTACCCAGATCTTCAGAAAAAAATCACTTCTGTTGTGGTAAACAACCTGCTTCCCTACTTATAATGGTCTGGCCCTCTTGCAACTTCAGCGTGAAGTTATAGCTAATTTGCCTACAAACATCAGGTGGTCATAATAATTTGGCCACTCAGTGTATAGATAGATAGATAGATATAGATAGATATGCAATTTTGATATCACACAAGCTATAAAGTAAAATTATACTTTTCCTCTAAAACAAGTTTATATTGAGTTCCATTTATAAATCTGTCACTAAGAATGTCTTCAGAGAAAAGCTGTTGTGCCAATTTTCTTTTGTATAAACTGAGACAGTAATTGCTATTACTTTTATAAAAGAGATAGTGTGCAATCACTAATAGCTCTTTAGAGAAAAATTTATTAGAAATATTTACTTCTTGATATGGTACACTTATTGCTATTGACATTTCAACAACCCATTCCAAGCAATATAAAATCAATTCTGAGTCACTTTCTCATCCAAGTCAATTATTCAGCAATCTAGGAAAAATCATTAAATAAAAATGATCAGCACCAGTGTTTCCAAACAGCACTTTCCAAAAAGCGTATTATTAATCATTACCTAAACATGCTTCCCGTTATATTAATACCTTAACTATAATTCCAGACAGATGCTATTTATCTCATAAAAAGCAATCACAAGCAAAGAATATAAGGCATTTTCCTAAATTCTAGTCTTTTTTTTGTAATAATGAATGGCCAATCTTTGTGCAAAGTATTATGGGAATTTCTAATTCTGTGCAAGGGTATCTAAGGTCTTCTACACGTCTATCACAAATCAAGCACAGCTACAATTTATTAAGCTAAGCAAGCTGAAAAGGAAATTTGTTGCAAATCAAGGATCATGTTCTAAATGAAATCCTTTCTCAGGGTTGTCCACAAACTCATAGATAGAGAGCAGACTGCTTGCAAATCTGACCACAGACACATGAATGAGCCCAGAAACGCTGTCCACCTGAGAACAAAAGACTCATGAACAGTAATATATGCTCACTGTTTTGAGCCGCAGGATTTTGACATGAGCTATTACACAGCAACTGCTAATGGGTACTCCCTAGGACAGGGTTTCTATTTCCCTCATCCTTATTTAGCTGCGTAATTCCTCACTCGTTGTGTTTTACATCCTAGTTACTTAAATAAGCTCAACTGATTTTAGCTATTAAAGGATTTGACCATTCATCCAATAAGACAAGAATGGCTTTTAAAAGAGCAATAGTTTTAAACAGAAATGAAGTCAGATTTTACATTAAAGAGGCCACAAAGCAGATCACGGGCAAGAATGAAATATGGAAACCATCAGTACACTGGCTAGGATGGTCAAAGAGGTATCGGAAATGAGGAGCATCTTTCCACGAGTGACCCTGCCCTCTTGTTGTTGTGGGGTTTTTTTAGTACTTTATTTTTTTCAGAGTAGTTTTAAGTTCACAGCAAAATTGAAAGGAAAGTACAGAGATTTCCCATATATCCCCTGCCCCATACAGCCATCCCATTGTCAATATTCCCCACCAGAGTGGCACATTTGTTACAGTGGACAGACCTACATTGACATCATTCTCATCCAAAGTCCTCAGTCTACACTAGTGTTCACTCTTGGTTTTGTACATTCTTAGGGCCTGAAAGAAAGTATAATGACATGCTATCATATAGAATAGCTTCACTACCCTAACAATTCCATATGTTTTGCCTGTTCATCCCTTCCTACTCCCTAACCCCTGGTAACCACTCAATTTTTTACTATCTGCATTGCTTTACCTTTCCCAGAATGCCATTAGTTGGAATTATGTAGCCTTTTCATGTTGCCTTCAGTGCCTCACTTTATGTCACGTGTCTGATGAAATACTCAGTAAACCAACATTTTCAAGTTAAATAGTTTCATCCAACTTTATGGATCTTGAGATCTATAACACAATCCTGTGTTATTTGTAAAAAATTAAATTAAATTTAAAAAGCATGCAAACATTTAATAGCTTGACTCTCCAATATGATTCAGATTTTAAGTATATTTTGTTAAACTGCATCATGCAAGTCAACTCATAGAAGTGAGAGACGCTGGGCCTAAGAACATCCGCTTCTGTCTCAGGGACTCCGCAGGTGGGGACCCTGTGATGCAAAGACCATGCAGTTCCGCAGCAAGCCATGGCTAGCCGCCAGCTCATTGTCTTTCGGGCTATATTGTGAGGCACAATCATTCAGAGACAATCAAGGACAGAGATTGCTTCCCATAAGACCAGGTTTTCCTTCTTTTTCCCTACTGGGTTTTCTATTTCTGGAAGAGGAAACCTTGAGGGAAAAAGTCACCCCTGATTTGCTCCTGCTGGTGAAGCGTCAAATGCCTTCTCCCTCTATTTGATTTTTGGAGATCATCATTAAAAAAATAAACACCTCCACATTTAAGTTATTAAAAAGCAGTGCACTCCCTTGTTGCTCTTAGGTGAATAACAAATCAAAGTTGGATTTGGACTTCCCTGAACTGTTGCTCACTATATCAGAGGGAGGGAGGGTTAAGGGAGGAACATGAGCATGAACCAGCCAGTTTCACCTTTCATTATCTTTTACATTGTCTTGAGTCTGAGTGAGTTTCTATGGTAACATAAGGGAAATGATCAAATGCAACTACACAGAAACTATGCCCTGGAACGTTTTTTTCTTATATTACTCAAGTTTATATTATCTTTTAATTCTATAGAGAGGCAGTCTCTCCTACTTCACCTTACCTTTATAATATTCTTAGAGGTGCCCTCTTTATTAATAGGTTCTATATAATTTTATTTATTTTAAAATGTATTTTTCAATTATAGTTGACATGTAATATTATATTAAATTCAAATGTACAATAGTGATTAGGCCTTTATACAATCTACGAAGTGATCATCGCAGTATGTCTAGTACCTAGCCATACATAGTTAATACCATATTATTGACTATATTCCCTAAGCTTTACTTTATATCCCTGTGACTAATTTCATAATTGGCAGGTTATATTTCTTAAACCCCTTCACTTTTTTCACCCATTCTCTACCCCTTTCTCATCTGGCAACCATCAATTTGTTCACTGTATGAGTTTATTTTTGTTTTGTTTGTTTATTCTGTTTTTAGATTCTACATATAGTAAGTGAAGTCATACAATATTTGTCTTTATCTGAAATTTTCTATAGTAAGCATGCTTTTCTTAAAATCTCTTCAGCCATATTTATATTTTCTTCACATTTTAAAAAGGAAAAAAAAAACCAGCACTATTTTCTAAATATTACACAAAATTTAGCACATCTGAACAACTGGAACAAGTAATCTACCTTGTTAATCAAGTGGTAGAGTGATATTTTTCTGTTTCTTTCTAATAGGAAAATCAAAGAACATATCTTCTGCTTGGACAGACATTTCAAAGACCTCTCTAGTTTTTACCTTTACAGTGCCCAGCGGATGGGAAATTGTTCAGCACCCATGAGACACACAAAGGACACACAGCATCTGGTTGGTGATGTGATGATGACCGGGTTGCTTATTAGATGACAGAGGAAATCTGCCCAATATCACTGAAGATAGGGAAATTTCTCTCTATTTAGCCAGTTTCAAGCTTAAGCCGTCAATGATATAATTATATTTAATACATACATACATACATACATATACATATATGTTATACTGAATTCCAATTCAATTGCATATCAGATAGGCACAGTTGAAGGAGCCATCATTGCTGTAAGAGCCGCTGGCATCACTTTTGCCACTGAAAAAAAATTTAGATGTATATGTATATGTATATGTATATGTATATGTATATGTATATGTATATATATGTATACACTAGAGGCCTGGTGCAGAAAATTCATGCAGTGGGGGAGGGGAAAGGAATACCTCCACCTGGTCTGCATCCTTTCACAATTTGGGACCACTAGCTCCTAACTGTTCACCTGCCTGCATGACTGATAGCCCCTAATTACTCGCCTACCTGCCTGATTGCCCCTAACCACCTCTGCCTTAGCCCCCGCCACCACAGCTTCGTCCAGAATGATGTCCAGAAGGTCATTCAGCTCTATGGTCTAATTAGCATATTATGCTTTTAATATATACTCTAATAAAAGAGTAATATTGAAATTAACCATTTCTCCAGGATGCTTAAGCCACATCCACCAGCTAAGCCACACCCACCAGCCAATCAGAGTGGCTGTATGCAAATTAACTCAGCCAAGATGGTGGCCGGCAGTGCAACCACAGAGGCAGGTGCTGAGGAGGCGGTGGGATGTGCAGGGCAGTGGCAGGAGATTTCTGATCCCAGAAATTGTTAAGAATAATTTTTCAACTAGTTATTGAACCAAGTAAAATTTCATTAGAGGAAAACAAGGTAATGAGGAATTGTGAAATCAGGATCTGGATGAGAGAAGAAGACTAAATGAGTGAAATAGACATGTGGGACCTTTTCTCTTTTAGAAAGGTGCAATGATTTATAAGCAAACTGCCATCAGCCCCTCACCCAGGCTGGCCAGGCATGCCAGCAGGTGGATATCCCCTGAGGGGTCCCAAACTGTGAGAGGGCACAGGCCGGTCTGAGGGACCCCCCACACACACACAAGTGCACAATATACTGTGCACCGGGCACAGTATATTTGTTGCATTACACATATCCCCCTTTTTCCCCCATTGACCTCCTCCACCCTGCTCCTAACCCCACCCCCAGGCCTTCACCACACTATCGTCTATATCTATGGGTTATGCACATATGCATATAAATTCTTTGATTAACCAAAGAACTTATATGCAATTATATTTTTAATTCATTTTGAAAAATCACTATAATGCCTGAGTACAAGTAAACTCCGCAAAGAGCTAAGTGGCATGAAGGAATGCTTTCTTATAAAACACTATCTTGATAGAATAAACCTAAGGATCAACTCTACACATTATCCGTAGGCCATAAATTAATACTTCTCTGAATGAATCCTTTGATAGAAACATGGTGTTATTTCATTGTCCAGAATCATCTTGACTTGGATTTTTACTAATGCCTGGTTGTGTTCTAAACTTACATAGAATCTGAAATTTTAAGTACAGGGTTAAATGAAATTTGAGAAAATTCTCCCATGAACCAAATGGCTAAGGAGAAGATTTAAACATGTTTCTGTCTCTATCTTGAAAATGTGGAAATAAAGCATACTTTACTCATCGTACTTTACCAACCTTTGGGAAAATACCTACCTGATTGCCTTTTTGGATATCCAACACTGCACCTGCCAACTGCTTGCTGTTGCCAAGCCTGCCTATGAATGAAGTACTCTACCTGAGAAATGAAAACTTACAAGAATAATACTGGAGGGAATCATGAGATACTTTCAGATCAATTACCTGATTATGTCTTAAATAATTTACCATGAATATAAAATAAGTAAAATATATTTTTACAGAAAGGAGAAAAAACATTATTGAAAAGTGGCCTGGTAGTTATTTCCCAAATAAAAACACTGTCTGAAAATACATTAAGGACAAATAAGCAATTTTGCAGGTGTGCAGAGAGATGTGACACATTTTTCTCTATTAATAAATCATAGAGGTTTGATTTAACTGTTCCTCTTTCTGCCCTTCACCAACTCTAGAATGAAGGAAATCAATAAAGAAGATTACACTCAGCAACTCGTACAATTTTTTACCAGCTGGGGGCATAGCCATCCACTTATGGTTTGAGATGTGCTGAACATTTATTACCATTTTTTCCAATTTATCCAGAGGAAACTTTTGGAGGCTCATTTAGTAGAGGCGATTAGTAGTGCATTAATGTACATCAGTATTGATTGCTCTGTGTAATGCACTAAGGAATACAGTGCACAAAACAGAATAGCTATGTTTTTATTTTTCATTCAATGACATTCAGATGACCCAAGGGGGGGGGGAACATTTGAGAACAAAATAATAAATATTTATGGAAAAATATACAATTGCCATATTCTTTTTCCAATAATTATTTTATATAGTTGATATACAAAATAGGTAAGTATAAACTTATAGAAATGCCAATATTTCCCATAGAACTTTTTATTTTTATATTTGAAGGGAAAAAAGCATCTTAATATCAGTACTAATATTTAGAAATGCAGAACATCACTGATTATAGTTTCTTCATTCAACAGATATTTTTTGTGCATTTAGAATATAGGAGGATCTGGGAATATACCGAAATACATCAATGGGTAAAACAGTCTAGAAACATTGCCCTGGATGAGCTTACATTTTAGGACAAGAAGACAGGAAAAAAATAGAACTGAATACATAATGAAACCACGTAGTATATTAAATTCTATGTCAAAAAAGAAACATGAAGCAGGAAATCAGGGGTTTGGGGGCCATCAGTGATGGCACAACAGCTTGTAATATTAAGTAGGGTGTCCAGCAAAGGACTTACTGAGTGAGTGAGATCTGAGTAAAGATCTTAAGGATGTGTGGGAGTTAATCAAGCAAACATTTGGAGAAAAGAGCATTCCGGACAGAGAAAAAAGCAGGGCGTGTGAAGAGCAGTGGCATGATCTGACTTACATAGAAGTACTAGTACTACTCTGCCTACTGTGTTGAGAATAGACTCTAAGAAAACAGCTGTAGAAGCAGTTGATATATGTAAGGCTATCGAGTTCAGGATAGAAGTTGAGAATGGGGGTATCAATTTGCACATCACAAGCATCTGAATGAAACTGGATGAGCTAAGGAAGGGATTATTTTAGACCGAGAGGAAAAAAAGACCAAGAACAAGCTTGAGGCCTGAGCCATTCAACATGAAGAGGGCCAGAAAAAGAGGAGAATAAGTATCAAGAAGCAACTAATGACATAGGAAGAAAACTAAGATAGCTTGTACTCTGAGAACCCTGTGAAATATATCCTAGGGAATCTTCTTGACTGTGCCATCGCTGTGATAATGGGTAAAGTTAGATGAGTAATAAGTGACCATTGGTTTGAGTACCATGGGAGCCACTGGTGGTCCTGATGGAGAAATTTCAGTGCAGTGCTGGAATAGCAGTAGTTCTACTACTTTTACAGTAGTAGTAAAAGTAGTTTTAAGAAGAAGACTCCAAGTCAGTGAATATAAGGCACTATAATATACAGGGGCAGGGCAGAGTAGGTTTACAGTTGTTTGTATGGAAATAATATAATAATTAATGAATAATAATAATACAGGAATAAACTTTGTTTTTCGTATTCACAACTGTGAGCCTACTTTTGCCACACTATGTATAACTCTTTTTTTTATTGCTTAAAGTGTTACAACAAGTGATAGGTCTCCATTTTTTCCCCTTGACCTTCTCCCCTCCTCCCCTACCCCTCAGTGTCTTGTGTCCATTGATTATGCTCCTATGCATGCATACAAGTCTTTCAGTTGATCTCTTAACTCCCCCCCAACCCTCCCCAGCCTTCCAGCTGTAGGATGACAGTCTGTTCAAAGCTGTTCTGTCTCTGTATTTGTTTATGTTTATCATTTCATAATGGTCTTTATTATCCATAAATAAGTGAGATCATGTGGTATTTTTCTTTCATTGACTGGCTTATTTCACTTAGCATAATGCTCTCTACTTCCATCCATGCTGCTGCAAATGGTAAGAATTCCTTCCTTTTTCAGCAGCATAGTATTCCATTGTGTAGATATACCACAGTTTTCTAATCCATTCATCTTGGGAATATATCCCAAGAAACCAGAAACACCAATCAGAAAGGATATATGCATCCCTATGTTCATAGCAGCACAATTTACCATAGCTAAGGTATGTATAACTCTTGAGTCATTTTTTTCTGAAAGGGAGAATAAAGAGATGGAGCAGTGACTGACACAAAAAGTGGTATATAAAGCAGTTTGTTGTTTTCAAATATAGGGAAAATGACAACATCCTTAGAAATCGAGAGAGCCAGGAAAGGTCAAATGGGTGATGATATAAGAAGAGAAAAGAAGAAAGGATAGTCATGTCCTTGAGGAGGCAAGGTGGCATGAGACCTGGCAGAAAAACTTTTAATGGCAGCATATATAGCTTGTACATGGAACAGAAGGTGCAGCTGAGGTGGTGGGAGGCTGTGGCTGAGTATGAAAAGTTGATGTTGTAAACTTAGAAATTATATATTTCCACTTGTTTGAACAATTCAGAATAATTCAAGAGTCGTGTTTATCAATACCAGTAATTTGATAATTGCCACTTATGAAACTTTGACCTATAGCAGAAGTCCTAACTAATAAATGCCTATATTAGTTTCCCAGGGCTGTAAAACAAAGTACCATAAACTTGGTGCCTTAAAAAAGAAATTTTGTTCTCATAAAGTTCTGAAGATTAGCAGGTCAAAATTAATGTGTAGGCAATGTCATGTCCCCCCCCAAAGACTCTAGGAGAGGATTCTTCTTTGCATTTTCTAGTTTTAGGTAGCACCAGGCATTCCTTGGCTTGTGGCAGCATACATTTAATCTCTGCCTCTGTCTTCACATGGCCACTTTTACTCTCTGTCAGTGTCCAGACTTCCCTTTTGGTATAAGGACACCAGTTATTTTAGAATAAAGGCCACCTTCCTCTGGTATGACCTCATCTTAAATAATTACATCAGCAATGACCCTATCCTATATAATAAATGAGTAATATGCAAATTGACCCTAACAGCAGAACCACTGGGAATGACTGGTCACTATGACACACATTGACCACCAGGGGGCAGATGCTCAATGCACGAGCTGCCCTCTGGTGGTCAGTGTGCTCCCACAGGGGGAGCACTGCTCAGCCACAAGCCAGGCTGCCAGCTGCCAGCTGCCAGCACAGCAGTGGTGCGGGAGCCTCTCACACCTCCTCAGCAGAGCTAGGGATGTCCAACTGCAGCTTAGGCCTGCTCTCTGCTGGCAAGTGGACATCCCCCGAGGCCCCTCGGGCTGCCAGAGGGATGTCTGGCTGCCATCTTAGGCCCGATCCTCCAGGGAGCGGGTCTAAGCCAGCAGGTGGACATCTCCCGAGGGTTCCCAGATTGCTAGAGGGCACAGGCTGGGCTGAGGGAACCCCACCCCCAAGCGCACAAATTTGTGTGCACTGGGCCTCTAGTTTCCAAATAAGGTCACATTTAGAAGTATGAAGGAGGGTGGTAAGACTTCAACATATCTTTTTTGAAGTCCACAATTTAATCCATAATACCACCTGAGCCAGTTTCCTTTTCTATAAAAACTGTGAAATCTATCAGTGTCACATGGTTTCAATGGGAATTCATCATCTAGTTTATTAACTAAGAGGACAGGTTTGGAAGTCAAATATTTCCATTGCTTTTGGAGTAAACATGGGAAAATTAGTGAACTTCTTCAAGCCTAGTTTTCCATCTACAAATGGAATAGTAATAGTTCTCACGCCATAGGGTTGGCATAAAAATAAAATTTGATAATCTACATAAAAACTTAGAGTCATGTGACATGTAATCTTATGCCCAGCACATAGTTATTGCTCCATAAATGTAAGGATTTGTTATCATTATACTTCGAACTGCTCCCTTTTTTGAAACCTTTGTGAGTTTGTAATAGTATATACAGCACAGAGATGGTAGATGACAACAGTCTAACGGATTAACACACTAATATACTTTACAAATTATATTTATAATTCACCATTCATTCTAAACTTTCACGTATTTTTCTTAATTTATATCTTATAATTGTGATATTGTGATTTATATAAGATATGTATGTTTGGTCTTCATCCCATTTTTGGCACAGAGCTCCTAAAACCCTTGGAATCTCCTATAATGAGAGCATTGAACATGCCTCTTTTTATGTTAATACAGTAACTTTTAGGAGCATCTTAGGATGGAGACTGGTTGCCAGAAGAACCAATCATGTGATGAGAGGGTTTGAACTTTTAATCCTCACCCTTGACCTCCTGGGAGGGGAGAGACACTGCAAGATGAATCAATGGCCAGTGGCCAATGGTTTAATCAGTTATGCCTATGTGCTGACACCTCCATAAAAACCAGGAAGGATGGGATTTGAAGCACTTCCAGGTTTTTGAACATATAGAGATTATGTGAGAGTAGCAGCCTGGTGAAAGCACAGAAGCTGCACACGTTTCCTGTATCTTGCCCTATGCATCGGATCCATCTGACTGTTACTGAGTTATAATCTTTTATAATAAACCAATTATCTAGTAAGTAAAATGTTTCTCTGAGCTTGTGAACTGCTCTAGAAAATTAATTAAACCCAGGGGAGGGGTGCTGGGGACATTTGGTTTAGAGCCAGTAAGTCAAAAGCACAGGTAGCAACCTGGACTTGAGATTAGCATTTGAAGAGGGGGGCTTATAGGACTGAGGCCTTAACCTGAGGAATCTGATGCCATCTCCAGGTAGTGTCAGAATCAACTTGCATTGTAAGATGCCTAGCTGGTGTCAGGGAGAATTCGATGTGGGAAATCCTCTCCACACATTGTACTTGGAGGCAGAATATGAATAACCATTGTAAGACATAGTTGTCACATGCAGATATTGAGACAAGGTGTATTCATGTCCTATACCTTTTGGATATTTAGAATCTATTAAAATAAGTGTAGTAAGATGGGCCGGCCCTGAATTTCTTTACTGTATTTTCCAGTGTATAAGACGACTGGGTGTATAAGATGACCCCCAACTTTTGAGAAGATTTTCCTGGGTTTAAAAGTCCAGAAGGAGACTGTATGTGGCACAAAAAGAAGCCGACCAGAGACACTTGTGGTCTCCGTCCGGCTCCACTGAAATGAATGGAGTGCGGCCATTTTTGAGCTCCCCCCACCGTATGCGGCAACCACAGATTTTGCAGTCCAGCCTGGAAGTTTCAGCAACTGCCCTATAAGATGACACCTGGCATATAAGATGACCCCTGACTTTTGAGAAGATTTTCCTGGGTTAAGAAGTCATCGTATATTACAGAAAATATGGTACTTCTATTTCTCCATTTTCCTAAAAGTTTGAATGATACATTGGTAGGTTTGGCAGAGAGTAGAGGAAAAATTAGGATTATTTGACTAAGTAAATGAATGATGCAAAAATTAAATTTGACAAGAGAAGTTTAGGCTATTTTCCTCATTTTAAAACTGCACAAATGCCCTTAAAAACAGACCATAATAAATAGTAAGCTCTTAAAAACCTTTATCATTATACACAAAACTTTATCATTATATATTAAGTTAATTTTCCTTAAATCTCTGTTAAATTTTTAGTTTCAATAAATATTTGAAATAATATACAGAGAATGAAAAATGCTTTAGACATGCAACTATTCAACTATGACTATAAGGTATAATTTACACATCATCACATGATTGTTAGGGGGAAATTTGTCATAAAAATAAAAGACAAGTAAAACCTACAGTTGTTAAACACAGAAACAGGGATAGAACATTTAAAGAGAAAAATAATATGAAATAGAAGACCACTGGAATTATAGTGACATCGATAAACTCTGCAATGAAGCAGAGAAAATGTTCCAACATACAGACTAAGTTAAAAAGAATTAGCCCTGTCTGGTAGCTCAGTTGATTAGAGCATCCTCCTCCTAATATACCAAGGTTGTGGGTTCAATCACCAGCCACGGCACACACAAGAATCAGCCAATGAATGCATACATAAGTGGAACAAGAAATCAATGTTTCTCTCTCACTCCCTTCCTCTCTAAAATCAATACATAAAATTTAAAAAATTAAAATTATTAAGTACCTATGAAAGAAAGACATACTAACTTTAAATATCTAAGACCAGTGTTCAATAGCACAGATAAAGAATGTTATTTGAATTTAATAACATACTAACATTTAAGGCCAACATTCACACAAGGAGGAGCTCTGAATGTGGGATTGGTGACCTGGGTTCCAGTTAGACCTTATCTAGAAGCATCATGAAAAATACTGTTCCACCTGTGTGCAGGAGCAGCGTCCAAGGGGCCTCCTGCTGTACCATGAGTTCACTCTTTCATTGCTGGACTCAGGCATCTTGGAGTGAAAACGATGGGAACGGTAGAGTTGGAGGCCCCGGGAGACCAGAGCGAGTGTCTGTGGTTATTTACTAGCTGCCTCTGAAGTTATCAATAGGTATGTCCAAAGTGGTGCATACTATGTGAATACTGGCCAGAGCTATGAACTAGCAGTTGATATGCAAAACTGGGGGAGATGGACTAGAGGGTTCTAGTGGTCCTTTTAATCTCTAATACTCTATGAATCTGTGCATGTGTGTGTGTGTGTGTGTGCAGGCACATGAAGATGAATATGTGAGTATTATATCTCATGTATAGAACTGTTTTGATTTTTAGATTGACCTGATTTGTGAAATCAGTAGTTCCAATTAAGAAATAGAATCCTTTTGTATGATTAATCCTTTTGTAAGAAGCAAAATTTTATATATATATATGCTTTTTGTAAATAGTAAGACTTTCCCTAGACTAGTATCAAAGCATGATTCTCAAAATCCAAATGTCTCAAAAGACTCTGTGTGGTTCTATTTATCAAAAGTTAAGGCACTATATTGGCACTATTAATGGCCTGTTCTCACCTAGTTTCAGGGCTTTAATTGATTTTAAAGTCCTTTATATTTTGAGTATTATTTATCTTTGTTTTCGAGTATATTGTGCTATGGTATGCTCAATATTTATGGAAAAAATATATAAAACATGCATTATGTAAGGGGAGAATAAGACCTCTCTTTCTGCATGTACTCATCCCATTAGCTTTTCAGTAGGTGTCAATAAACGCATACTACTGGTACCTAAGAGTGAGCCCTGGAGTCTGTGGTTTCTTTTCCTCTCTGTGACATGGGGGACAGCAATACCACCTATCTCACAGGGTTATCACAATGACTGAATTAAATATAGCGCATAGTACACCTAGCATATTGCCTGGCACATAGTATATGCTTACTAAATGTTAGCTATTATTTTCCTGTGCCAGGCACTGTTACACCTAGGTCTCTCTGTGGTCCTGACAGCTTCACAACTCTTTAAATAGAGCAATCCTCATTATTGCCTGACATCTTCTTAAAAACAGACACCGTTCTCCACTATTTTGCAGCGATGCTACATTTCTTGAGGGGGAGCCTTTTCAAAGTCTGACAATAGTAGTCAGTTCAGCTTTCCTCATCCTCTAGCAAGTACCCCATTAGCTTGTCACCAGTCCCCCATTCATAGTGCTGCACTGAAATTTACAATCTGGGTTTGAATTAGGCTTTGTTGTTGTTATTGTAAAATTTATTTTGGGGAGAAAGAAAAGTAGACTATATGATAAGCAATTTAAATTTAAGCAAGCATTACAGAATCGCCAATTATAGTCTGTCTGTTCTATAAAATCGAAATGGTGACTTGTTTGTGATCATCCTTAGGTTAGTATCCATATAAACTGAAATTGCTAACATATCTTTACTATAACATAGTGGCAGTGTTGGTCAAGCAGCAACTCAGCCTGACTTCTCAGTTTGTCTACCTTTATGTCTATACCTTTTTCCATACTTTCAATATGTGTCTTCCATTGGTCCTCCCTTTATCCTCTCCTACCTCTCCCACCTCCCTTTCCCTCTGGTAATCAGCATACTGTTGTCTGTGTCTATGAGGGTTTTGGGTTTTTTTTTTGTTGTTGTTTGTTTTTTGCTTAATCCCTTTACCACCTTTTCGCCCAGCCCACCAAAACCTTCTCTCCTCGGATCAAGCTGTTCTCTGAATCTATGAATCTGTTTCTGTTTTGCTTGTCAGTTTATTTTGTTCATTAGATTCTACAATACGTGAAATCATATGGTTTATGTCTGTCCCTGGCTTATTTCACTTAGCATAACATTCTCCTGGTCTACCCAAGTTTTGTCATTTTTAGAGAGAAATCTCTTCTTTCTTCTGAGGCTTCTGGTCTCCCTCTAGTGGCCCCTTACCAGAGCCTGACAGGAAACCAAATGCGAAGGGAAAATGGGCTTGCAGAGTCCCAGTCTAACATCTTGAAGCCCCGATTAGGAAGGCAGGCTTGGAACAGATGCACCAATTTGATAATTAGCACAACTACTAAGAACTTTCCAGATCTAATGCCAGTTCCAGCTCCTCAGTGACTTTTCCCTGACAGTCCTTGCTCAAATGTTCTTTTTCTAACTTTAATCCTTTCATGCTTCCTGTGTGTTTCACAACCCAACATTTTACGGGCATCACGATGTTCTCAAGTTATACCATGAAAATGCAGGACTGACATAGGAAGATATATATGTATAAGACATATAAATAGATATTATAGATTTATTTCTTAGCTGACTAATGATTTCATATACACTAAAATGATGATGTTTTAAACTATGAAATGTTGAGGTTCTTGGGCAATAGCTAATGATACAGTCATGCTAGTGATTTTAGCACACTTTGTAGGTGCGATTCAGTCCAACGGTAGCCTGAAGTCTACTGGCTTTGATTCTTTTTACCCTTTATCTTTTATACTGCTAAACTTTCTTTCTCCCTAGCATAGAAATAATGTTTATTATTCCAGTGCATCTCTTTCAAATTTTCATGCCCTAAGAGTCCATTGTATTGGCAAATATATATTTTAGTGACAGAGCAGTCCCATTGAGTCCTGGACATTCTCCAAGACAATTAATAGCACAAAGAAAAGTTACTAAGCTATAATCAACTACAGCTTTACTAAGGAACACTAGTGCAATTTGCAACAAAGTAAAATGTAAATGCAAATTTCAGAGGATTCATGACCTTTTGGAGGAGGTCTATAAACATTCTGAAAAGGAGAAAAGCAAAAAGAAAACAGGCAATAGATGTGCTCCTTCTGAGAGACTGGTTATCTAAAAGCTCACAGGCACATTTTAAATGAAAATTACCTAAGATAATGTTATTTGGATTTCCTACTGGCTTTGTTAACATTTTGAATACAGTGCCTCCTCTAATCTAAGCTCCTGTGAGGTGAAAGAAGCTTGATTTTCCTTCAAGCGTACCAATGGATAAATCAATGATACTTATGAATACAGGCTAAATTTAATAGCATGTTGGTTTTTTACCTGTGAAGGAAGTACACAATGGAAAGCAAAGGTCAATGCTTTCACAAAGCACCTACGTTTACTCCTATTCTTTGTATTCAATAAACCTCAATTAACACTGTGCTGTACCTGTCAATGCCCGCCAAACTGAAAACCATGCCGTGTAAGACTATCAGAAAGAAAAGTAAATAAAAATATATTATTTCATTAGGTAGGTATTGACTTCCCCAGAGATTAAAACTGTGCCACTGATATAACAGCGGTTGTAAGTTACCAGTGGAAGTTTATAGAATCAGGTTGCAAAATTCAACTATCATCTTACTTTCATATATTTTCAAAAAATAAATTCTAAGGTAATTTATACTTTATGTATCTCAGAATAAATGTGCATTAGGATGTAGTGTCCTGATTTTGTTTCAGTTATGGATTAATCCTTGGAATCCTTTGATACAGATAGGAAGATATACATTTGTATAAACTGAGTCCCTATTATGGTTTTCTTAAATTCAGGACAAGAAATATGTAACAATTGCCAAATGTGTAAAATTATTTTGCATATGAAATTTTGTTTTCATTAGAAATGTATTTCAGATACTTGAATGGCACCATTGACGTTATTACTTTTAATTGGTTCTTTACATTTATGCCAAGACCCCTACCTATGTTAGCTATAAAAGAACACTGAGTGTAAAAACATTACAATAAAATATCATTCAATTGATTAAATACCAAGTGCTATTGTTTTTAGTGCTGCATCCCCATTGCATGGAAATACTGAGAGAGTCATCCAACGCTGAAACATTGCCAGCAAGTTGAATGCTTAATAACAGTGAGAAGATGTCAAGAATCACACTAATAATATGTTCAAGACAAGAACCTTGGTAGAGAAAATATAAACAAGTATTGTTTTTGTAATTCTGATGCCTCTAAATGCAAATACCTTTACATGTAAAAAAATAAACAAAATAGTATGATAGGATTTATCAGAGGATCCTCAATTCAACAATTATGAAATAGTCATCCACAGATTGCTTGCATATTAATTAAAATGTCATCTCTTAAGGGAAGCATTTCCCCATTTTGTTAACTAAGGGTCTTCCAGTTAAACATTCCAATAGCACCTTATAATTCTCCTTCACAGCTGTTGTACACTGTAGTTGACTAGTTCAGTGTATAATTACTTATGTAGTGTGTGACTCTGCTTAGAGGAAGAGCTTGCGATCCAGGACCACCTCTGCCTGCTGTGTCCCTATGAACTAGTACAGTGTGTGGCATAGGGTGGGTGAACAAATGAAGAGATGAATGAAACAGGTACATGCATTCACACAGCATATGGCTTTCCTGCCTTTATACAAAATGCATTTCACTTGTTTTTATGCTTTCTACATACCAACTTAGGCGTTACATTTGTAAATCAACCCTGCCACATTCTTTAAACTGTCTGCCTACTAGCCTTCCTTCAGATTTTTATCAGAGATTTATTTTCCTCTCTTCCTGAGTATGTTAATTTTTTAGTAGAGTTTTGCACTACCTTGAGAATTTTAACTGTTTTCCCCCATTTTATTTTATTTTTCTCCCTCCTGCTCTATGAAAAACAGTACATTTTATTTTACACTTATTTTTTTCCATTTCAATCAATAGCTGCACTTACATTCCTTTTAAGCCCGTCTGTTTGTTTGTTTGTTTGTTTTTTTTTTTGTGTGTGTGTTTTGTTGTTGTTTTTGTAAAACAGCTCTCATTATTTATCTCCCTGGCTAGAAGGTATAAATATGAAGCAAACCATAAGAAAACAAAACAAAACACTAACTGTAACTACGAAAGGTTTTCAATTTCTCAAGCAAATACAGCACAATAAATAGTGTAGCAAGAATGGTGTGTTTGGTCAGTCCTAGAACTTTGTAAATGGGATGTGGACAAGATTACTCACCTTCACGAAACAGGTCCCTTTGGCTGCTCCCCAAACCTTCCTGTATGGTCCTTGGTTAAGGTGCTTTCCTTATTGGAGTATCCTGACTCTCAACTTTTGCCTCCTCAAATCTTAAAGACTATTTAAGAGGCTGAAAAAAACTCACAGCTCCTCAACTTTTCCTTTTTCTTTCCCTGTTACATTATACATACAATTTTAATTCATTCAACCAGTCACTAAGTCACTGTAGAGAGTTTTAGTGATTTGGCATTGAACAAGATAGAGTCCAAAACTCAAGAAGCTTGCAATCTAGAGAGTGCATGACACATTAAATGCAGGGTGGGCAAACATGGGCTTGGAGGTGCGAGGATGTGAAACACAGTATTATTATTATTTCTTAATTAATGTATTATTTTCTATAGGGATCACTATAAACTTACTTTTGCCCCATCCGGCATTATGTTATTTTCAATAAGCATTCGTGCTGATGGGCCTGCATAGGTAAAATTATTTGTCTGGCACAGCAAAAGCTCTCCCTTAAGGTGACATTGCAGTTTAGCTCATTGCAAAGACAAGAGTCCTCAAAGTGAAAAAAGAAACTTGGAGAGTTCACATATATGAGAGAAAGAGCTCCCTATGCTTGTAGACAGCATCCTGTCACTGCAGGTAGACGGTGATCTGAGAAGCCAGTGCCCACACAGGCAGCTGAAAACAGTATGAGCCCTGTGGGCCTGGAGTTTGGTTTTACCTCTCTACCTCAGAGTGGTGCCCATGAGGTAAGCTAGGCAGCAGCTCTGATCTTATTAGCCAAATATTCATACGAATGTACTTTACATAATGACTTTTCATTGATTCTCTCTTAAAAGTTAAGAAAGCATAGAAACGTACTGCTTTCTCTAAAAAAGAACCAAGGGAAGGAATTTTTATCTTTTTTGAGGGTGGGGGTAAAGGGGTTGGGGGACTAAAGTGAAATACTGTGTCCTTTGAAACAACGTGGTGAGAGGAGCAGAGTCCATACCAGGGATACTTTGTAAGTTGCCAAGTCTGACCAGGTATTTCACGAATCTGAGCTAAATCATACATGTTTAAAATGTTATGCTACTGGTAAATACTGCCTTTTGAGTCATAAAATCATGGCATATGATTCTGATGCCTTCCTCTTCCAATGCTGAAAACTTTTCAAATTTTAATCAATTTTTGCTCAGCTTATGATGAGTTTTCGATGGCAAAAAGTAGTCAGGCAAGGGGATTAAGTAGACTATAAGTACTTGTTCATCAGAGTTGTATGTGTATCTCATTTCCTTTCCTCTTGAATCAACTGTGGGGGTGTCATTTAAAAAATTCATTTCATTAGCAGTAACTCTCAGTAAATCAGCCTTAAACCTAAATGTCTTCAAGGAGATTCGCTCACATGGTTTAGTGCTAAAATAATCACTATTTCAAGCACAGTACTTTGTTAATAAAAAGTACAATCTTTCTTATACATTTCTTTCTCAATTCTGTCTTCTTTCTAGAGTACTTTTATGTTTCTCAACTAAAGACATGCCTTCATTAGGTAGATTAGCATTCCTAAGAGGCAGTGATTTGATAGTGCTAATGGCCCCATATCTCACATTACATAATCATCTCATTTCTGAGGAAAATTTAGCTGTCAATGTCTTTCATTACATCCATTTGCTTCTACAAATTTTAGCCTTTATTAACAAAGATAATAGAGTACACATTTACACATATAACATCTTAGACACGATATTTGTACTAACCCATCAGGAATCACTATGCATCAGTAGCTACATTGTATGCATTACAAATCATTTTCTTCATAGAACTTATTTAATGAAACCCGTTATTATATTTAAAACACGTTTAGTTATTTAGAAAAATATACTCACCCACCCATTTTTAAAACTCATGAGCAGCATTATCTGATTATCCTAAATTTAGAGAATAATTTTGTTTTACTGGCAGAAGGTATTAATCCAAAGATTCTCCTTGGTAACACAGAACATCAACTTTTTTATTAGGAAGCTTATAAAATACTAGAGGCCCGGTGAATAAAAATTTGTGTACTCGGGGAGGTCCCTCAGCCTAGCCTGTGCCCTCTCACAGTCTGGGACCCATTGGGGGATGTCCACCTGCTGGCTTAGGCCTGTTCCCTGGGGAATCGGGCCTAATCTGGCAGTCAGACATCCCTCTGGCAGCCCGGGAGCCCTAGGGGATGTCCACTTGCTAGCAGGGAACAGGCCTAAGCTGCAGTCAGACATCCTTAGTCAGGAGAGGCTCCCACCACCACCGCTGTACTGGCAGCCATCAGCCTGGCTTGTAGCTGAGCAGAGCTCCCCCTGTGGGAGCACACTGACCACCAGAAGGCAGGTCCTGAATTGAGCATCTGCCCCCTGGTGGTCAGTGTGTGTCATAGTGACCAATCATTCCCAGTGGTTCTGCTGTTACGCTCAATTTGCATACTACCTTTTTATTATATAGGATAGGATACAGTTCAGAGTTTACATCGTAGAGTACAGAGCACTGAGGTCCAGAGAGTTGGTGATATATCCCTGGAAACATAGCTTGTTAGGGGCAGAGTTGAAGGTAGAACTTGCATATTCAATTGATCTGGTCTATTCTATTTCTTTTTGATATTTTGTTTTTTCTCTTCACACTACAAAACATGTTTTTTAATATAATTATATTTATGGATTTATCTTTTGTAATGATAGACTTTTCAGCCTTCCCCTTCCTCCACAATTATGGTCTGTTAGTGTAGTTGCTACAGCATTGGAATCTAACTACATCTGTGGACACATGGACTGTCATATCAGCCATTCATGTATTCATGGAGCATGTCTGCAGATTTAGTTCTGGAGTACTTTGATTCCAAGAGACTTATGCTTACACATTTTTAAGTTTATTGTTGATGACTTTTTTAAACTGTATGATAATTATATTAATATTATATAACATATATATCATGCATATATGACATGATAGTTAATATATAAGATATAATTATATGATAGCCTCTGTTTGACTACTTCCCCAGGCACAGTGATTGAGGAGTCTTTGACCCACCTTATACCCTCATAAGTTAACCTCTCTCTGATCCTCGAGCCAGCCCACACAGAGATCCCAGTGTCTTGCCTATAAAAGTTAAGTAGAAATTTGTGGTCTGCTCTAAGAGCCAGGGACTATTATAAATATTTTAATATATGAACATTTGTTTTGAATTAATGACTGCTCTGTGAAAGACATTGATTCTTAGTCAAATTCTTCACCACATTTCCCAGTATCATTAAAATAAAAGGGAACAAACTGAATTAGCAAACTGTGTCTACTTTACTTACATCAGAGTAAGAGCTCTGTGTACATTTCCAAAAAGGCAATATTTAAGTAACACTAAAATGGAACACGCAATGCTGGCTAACTCACCATGAGATGTCTTCCTAGACATTACGCTTGCTACATAACTTAATATAGTCAATAGAGAATAGTGACATAACTTTAGATTCTGCTGCAAACCTTCACTGAATGTTTACTATATGCCAAGCATAGCCTGGGCACTTGGACTGTGGTAGCGTCCCTGACATCAGAATGTACATTATCACAGGGAAAGACAAACCATAAGAAAAACAAACAAATAAATATATAAAGGTTCAGGGACTGAAATATGGTAGGTAAAAGATTTTTTTTTTTT